>VDFB02365848.1:0-63701 GCA_007258455.2 Sequoia sempervirens | reverse complement strand
AATACATGCCTACTCGCATAAAATCCCTAGATAGGATAATCCTAGGTGTATATTGTATCCTGAATTTGACACACTATGTGTGACCCCTTCTCTAATGTTCATAGTCCACCAAACCACCTTCTTCTTCCTGAGTGATCTTCATGCACCTTTCCAAATCTCACATAACTACTTTATATAACCTTCAAGGGGTGATTTCTAAATCATCACACTATTTCACAAAGGTTTCCTTTAATTATTTAATGTAAATATAAATATTCCTCCCTTTTAAAAATATTCTTCATTAATCTCTATTTTAACTAGAGGATCATATTATCCTTTATTTTTCTACCTCCCTTTAAAGCTTTCATAACGTTCTTTTCACTTTCGGGAAAAAATTTCATAACACAACCTATTGCAAATAGTGCATATTGATGGTTATATTATAGAGCATAGAATCATATTTATAATCATTTTCAATAATTTTACTTTCTGGTTTCTTCATACGATTTAAGGGTAAAACATGTTTAAGAGAGATAGAATGTAATATACCTAGGGGTATAATACTATAGTGCATTAGTTATTAATAAATAATATATTGGGATACACAAATTTTGTAAGTTATCTTAGAATAATTATTTAAAATAGAATTAATTTATCCCATATGCATGGGATGATAGTAGTTGTTCCTTAAAAAATATTCTATATATTTACATTTCCAAGTGGAAAGCATCTTGAGATTTTATTGGGAGGATTTCCCCTCAATGCCACAAAGCTAAGGTCCCCCAATGTGGCTATTGTATGATAAGTTTCCTACCTTAATGGTTTTGATTAAATATGAAAATATATTATATATTTATGTATTTTCAATCAGGTTCTTAACACTCTTTGTATACTATTTTTGAGCTCCCTAAAAATCTCAAGTACATCATCATATAGGAATAGGCATCCCCTATAGGACCAAGTAGTCAATGTGAGAGTACAAACAAGACCAAATGATCAAATAAGGCATCACCCCTTTGGGATGACCATATTCTTTCAACCACAAGCTTCCATTATTCATAATTAAATATTTGCACAATATTGTAATCACTTTGTATTAGTGAATCTCTATCCACAAGTTCATTCAAACCACTTCTTTACTCTATTATATGGTTTCACTCCTTGTCTAATTTTATCCAAGATCATTCTAGTTCTCAATTTCAGCTCCAATTTGCTAGTAATTAGTGTGAAAATACTTAAGTTATTATTATTTCCTAGTTTGCATTAGTTTACTTAACAACACTCTAAAAGATACTAAACCTTTTAGGTTCTTTCATTTGGTGAACCTAATTATTTGTCACTATTTTTTCTTCTTATTTAAATAAGTTAGAGTAGCTTCTACTTTTCTTATGTTTGCATTAGATTAGCTCCTCTTGTGTAACTATGCTCCTACATATAATCTTCATTTTGTGTGTTTTCTTATTCCTTTACCATCCCTAATATCTTCCTACTCTTTATTTCTTTCCTTTCCATATTTTTAATTTTAATTTTTATTATATTATTCTAAATCTATCATTTTTCCTCTTTAGTATAGTTTCTTACTTGTCCTCATCTCCTCATCCTACCACCTTCCTTGACTAAAATTTTTGTCAAGAGTATTTCTTCGCTAAAACCCTAGACTATCTTTTAGTATCTTTACTTTCCTTAAAATCATTACCACCTACCTCCTAATATAATGTTTCCTCGACTCTAACTAACCACCAATACTTTCCCACATTCCTCAAAAATATCTTAATCTCATTTGGACCCTTTTCCCACTACTTCACACATAGAATTCATCATACCTATTGACACCATAAAATGTATTTCCTTTAACAATTATTCCCCTCGTGAGGATATATTTTATGTATCTTTCAAGAATTATCCTCCCTCTTCCCCTCCACTCTTTTTATTTTCCATATTTTGTTGGAAATAGGATGCCATTTAATTGTAATCTTAAACATTATTTATTTCATGTATCTCCTAAGTCCTTGGAAAGTGTTCTCAAACACTATGATTAGAAAGAGATTAATTTTGAATAAAATAATCATGTTAGTTGACATTTGTAATTAATTCTAAATGATAGGAGCATGTGAGGGCGTCCAAGATGAGTTCCTAAATAATAGGAGCACATGGGGCACCCACATGAAAGGTGGAACCCACCTTGAGTTAAGTTAACTATTTGGAGAAAAAGATAACACTTTTGTAATCCATGTAAAGATCCTAGAAGTTGGGGGTTGATGTTTACATGCATGAAGTTTAGCTTAGTTTAGTTTAGTTTAGTTTAGTTTAGTATCAGTTCAATTCAGTTCAATTCAGTTTAGTTCAGTTATCCTTAGTTGCATTTAGTTAGTTTTAGTTGAATGCTAGTTGACTTCAGTTAACTTGGAATGCATGACTAATGACTTGAGTTTCTTGACAGATAACAGGTGACTACTTTCAGTTAACAGGGGAAGATCATTTTTGCATGAATGGTGGAGAGATATGTTTCAGTTAATAGAGAATGACTTGGACCCACCTTGGGTGCCCAAGTTGGCTTCTTGGAGTTAACACTTTTGTATGATAAGATATTCCAGAAGGTTGAGTTAAGTGGGCCCATTCTTGGGCGCCTACTTTGAGGATACACTTTGAAGATATCTTCAGAATAAAGGTTGAGTTATGACTTTAATTTGGGATGCCCAAATGGATGAAGGAGTTGATTTGACATTTTTTTTCATGGTAGAACTCTACTTGCAAGAGATAGGTGTAGGTTTTTGGTGATAAGATTTGAGCTTTGTAATCGTAACTCTTTGCAGTTTACAAAGTTGATTATTGCCTATTTATCTCAAGCAAGTTGAAGAGAGTTATTATCAGTTTTTATTGCAAGTTGTGAAGAATATTTTTTGAAGGCAAAAGAAGCATCTCAAGCAAGGATTGGAATTATTGTAATCTTATTCTAAGATTAAATAATACATTGATTCTTGGTGAATTTTTTTCCCGAAAGGGTTTCTTCACGATATATGTTGTGTATCTTCTATTCTTCAGTCTAATTCTTCTACAACCTTTTGTCTTCATTCTACAAATGATAAAATGAATTAATTAGATAATCACCCACAAAGAATCTATAACAAAGAATACATATTTAGATCAACAATCATAAAATTTTAAAAGTATTAAGCTACATAAACACCTCAATTTTCAACATTTGGTATCAGAGCTAACGTTGGGAAGAGTATCGGGACACCTTTCTCTTAAAAGATTGAAGGTTTTTTTGTTGTAGTGGGAGCTTTTATTATTTTTGTTATTGTTTATTTTGGAAAATAAGTTAGTTACAATGAATTCTCGTTTAGATATTGAAAGGTTCAATGGGTTTAATTATGAGATGTGGAAATTAAAAATGGAGGATCTCCTTCAAGAGATAGATCAGTGGTTAGTTGTTGGTAATGAGACAAATTCACCTACAATGATGTAAGATGACGATTGGGCTAAGCTTGATAAGAAGGCAAGAGGGACCATAAGATTATGTCTTGTTGATGTTGTTCTCTTGAATATTTCAGAAGAAACTACTACATATAAGTTGTGGGAGAATAGGTGATATTTATCAAACTAAAAGTCTTACTAATAAGTTGTATCTGAAAAGAAAATTGTATTCTTTAAAGATGAAAGATGGTGATTTTGTTGCAAATAATTTGAATAATTTTAATTTGATTCTAAGTCAATTAGCATCTGTAGATGTAAAGCTAGAAGATGAAGATAAATGCATTTTGTTACTTTGTTCTTTACCAGAGTCTTAGGAAAATCTAATTGTTGTTATCAGTGGTAGTGGTGCAAATTTGAAGATGGACAATATAATTCCTACTCTCCTATCAGAGGAGATGAGGAGGAAGTCTAAAATGAAAATCCAAGATGCCTTGTTTGTAAAAGGTAGGCCCGAGAAAAAGGAACCTAAGGGAGACAAGGAAAGGGTAAGTCCAACGGATGGTCTAAAACCCCTAGTAAGAGTAAGGTAATTTGTTGGAACTGTGGGAAACCAAGACATGTGAAGAAGGATTGTAAGAATAAGAAAGAGAGTTGTGATTCTTCTACAGAGAAATCCTCGAATGTCAGTAATGATGCATTGGTTATTTCAGCTAATACTATTTGTGATAACTCTTTGCTTCATGTTTCAGAGTGATCTTCATGGAGAGTATGGTAGTCACGATGCCATGTGTGACTCAGTATCATGATTCATTGGGAGTTGTTGGAAATGATGTGGATGCATCATTGGTAAGGTTATCTTCATGTGATTTGGGATATGGTTTTTTCTTGGTTTAGAGTGGTTGCTATTATGTCATGGTTTACTCTTGATTCTATAATAGATGTTTGACATATTACATTTTCTCTTGAGACCAGGATGTATGTTATGGTGCATGTGATCTCCTAGGAGTAGATGGTTAGATCATGGATGTCATGTTTATGTTCAAGATTGGATCTTTGACATTGATCGTAGTAGTTCTTTTTGTATTGAATACATTAATCATTTGCTTGATTACTTCATGATAGTGCTATGTTGCATTTGGAGTTTGGCATGGATTGGTTGGATACAAGTCCTCATGGATACTTGGAGACATAGGTAAGGCTTGAGTTCTCTTATGGTTAGAGACATGTGTTGGAATGGTTACTAGCAAGAAAAACTTTTTCAACAGAAAAGGTTGAGGAGCCTACACCTTGGTTGAACGTGAGTTCAACACACTCTATGGTTACATATGTCTCCAAAGAGGCAATTTTGTTACAAATACTTGGGAAAGGTATTGGTTTTAATTGCAAGTAAGTTAAAATCGAATGTGATAGTCAGCATGCTATGTGTTTAGCCAAAAATCCTATGTATCATGCTCGTACTATGCATAACAATATTCAATGTCAATTTGTGCGAGAAATGGTTGAGAGTGGGAAGGTATTAATTGAGAAAGTTGACAATTTAATTAATGTTGCAAATTATCTTATGAAACTAGTTCCTACAGATAAGTTCTCTTGGTTTTAATCATTTGCTTGGAGCTTCATGATTATGCAAGTTGCATTTGAAGTTGGCATGGATTGATTAGTTGGTGCAGGAAGGCCATTGACCTTAAGTCTTGTACTTGATTTATAATAATAATTACTTGTTTAGAATAATTGCAATATATAATGTCAAGTGGGAGAATGTTGGAAATAGGATGCCATTTAATTGCAATCCTAGACATTATATTTCATGTATCTCCTAAGTCCTTGGAAAGTGTTCTCAAACACTGGATTAGAAATATATTAATTTTGAATAAAATAATCATGTTAATTGACATTTGTAATTAATTCTAAATGATAGGATCATGTGAGGGTGTCCAAGATGAATTCCTAAATAATAGGAGAACATGGGGCACCCACATGGAAGGTGGAACCCACCTTGAGTTAAGTTAATTGTTTGGCAAAAAATATAACACTTCTGTAATGCATGTAAAGATCCTAGAAGTTAGGGATTGATGTTTACATGCATGAAGTTCAATTCAGTTCAGTTCAGATCAATTCAGTTTAGTTTAGTTTAGTTCAGTTCATTATTAGTTTAGTTTAGTTCAATTCAATTCAGTTCAGTTATGGTTCAGTTATCCTTAGTTGCATTTAGTTAGTTTCAGTTGAATGTTAGTTGACTTCAGTTAACTTGGAATGCATGACTAATGACTTGAGTTGCATGACAGATAACAGGTGACTACTTTTAGTTAACAGGGGATGATCATTCTTGCACGAATGGTGGAGAGATATGTTCCAGTTAACAGCGAATGACTTGGACCCACCTTGGGCGCCCAAGTTGGCTTCTTGGAGTTAACACTTTTGCATGATAAGATATTTCAAAAGGCTGAGTTAAGTGGACCCATTCTTGGGTGCCTACTTTGAGGATAAGCTTTGAAGATATCTTCAGAATAAAGGTTGAGTTACGACTTCAGTTTGGGATGCCCAAATGGGTGAAGGAGTTGATTTGACATTGTTCTTCATGGTAGAACTCTACTTGCAAGAGATAGGCATAGGTTTTTGGTGATAAGCTTTGAGCTTTGTAATTGTAACTCTTTGGAGTTTACAAAGTTGATTATTGCCTATTTATCTCAAGCAAGTTGAAGAGAGTTATTATCAGTTTTTATTGCAGGTTGTGAAGAAAAATTGTTGAAGGCAAAAGAAGCATCTCAAGCAAGGATTGGAATTATTGTAATCTTATTCTGAGATTAAATAATACATTGATTCTTGGTGGAGTTTTTTCCCGAAAGGGTTTCTCCATGGTATATGTTGTGTATCTTCTATTCTTTTGTCTAATTCTTCTACAACCTTTTGTCTTCATTCTACAAATGATAAAATAAATTAATCAATTAATCACCCACAAAGAATTTGTAACAAAGAATGCATATTTAGATCAACAATCATAAAGTTTTACAAAGTATTAAGCTACATAAACACCTCAATTTTCAATAATTTTCTCCCCTAAAGGATAACATTATTCTCACTCCACCATTCCCTATAACACTTTATATAGAGGCTTAAAAAAATGATTTGTTTTATGTTTCTCCTTGTTCCACCTATAACCCTCCTTCAGGTGATTGTAGACACCTAAAATATTCCTTAGGCCTACTCCCCATCACCTAGTCTAGTCCCCTTCACCTAAAGTCCATCACTTAATTTTAAATAATCATATTATTTAATTAACCACTTTTTCCATCTCCTCACAAATAAATAAATATCATTTCCACCTATTATCCATCTCACACATGTGGATAAAATAATTAAATATTATTTAATAATAGGCATATATTCCCTCAACACATTCCAAGAATATTGTGCACCTAAGAACACTTGTTCTTATGGTCCCATTATTCTATCAACACATTCCAAGAATAAAGGGCACCTAAGAAAAAATGTCAAAATAATATCAACATCATTTTTTTATCGTCAATCATAGATATAATCCCCTTTGTCATATTATTTAATTATCAAAAATTTATTTCAATTTTTATTATCCGTCTCAACTCTATTATTGAGATTAAATACTTGTTAACTAAATATATTCATTTTAGCCCAAATAAATTAATATAGATGTATTTTTACGATTGTAGTTAGAAATATAATTTAGATAAAGAAATTTATGGATCACACAAATTCATTTAATTTATTTATGATAAGATATAATAATAAGTTTTGATTTTTTTTATTTTTTAGGGATTTGAACAATATACTTTAAATCATTTCAAAACAACTTTTACAAATATCCATTATATCAATGAAAACTTTTATCCTAAAAGCACCTTTAAATTAAGACATTAGTGAGTGGAACATTGAATGTAATCCATTATTTCACCTTCCTATACTCAATCCTCTTTCTTCCTATTGACTAGGGGGTGGAGGAATGATGAATGCAATCCATTATTTTTGTAGTATTTTAATTTTTGGTCTCTTTATTTGTCGACAAAACTTTTTAAACAAACATTTATGACCTTATCATCTTATTATTTCACTTAATTAGTAAAATAAAAAATGGTGATTTAATCCATACTTTGGTCTTTTCACTTTCTAATCTCTAGTTTCATTAAAAAAAAACTTTTACAACATATCAAATATGTGTAATACAACTCACACAATTATTATTAAAAATATTATTTTTAAATAAATATGAAAAATTTAAACATCTTTTAATTACCATGTATCATAAAATTCACCAATACAATAATTTCTTTACTTCTATAAATTATCATAATGTCTTTTACTACAAATTTTATTCTCAATTTGTTGAAAATAAATTTTAATGATTTTTGAAGAGTTAGGAATGTGATAACAAGGTAAAATCAATTGAAATACAATCAAAAGCATTCAAACACAAATATTATACCTTAATTCCCTTATCCATGGATAGAGCTCAAGTATGCACCCAAATTACTTTAATATTTGCTCTAAATGATTGATTGTGGATTGCTCTCAAGATCAAATTCCAACATAATATGGCTATGATGATTGTAGATGAAGAATTGTGAAGAAAAGGCCTCAATTTATAGATTTTTGGTGAGTGAAATGGAGGGCTAGGATTGAATGAGATTGCAAGGCTTAGCCTTGTGAAAAGTGTCACAAGGTGAAGGCATGTGAAGGTGACATGTGTCGTGGGGAAGAGGGCAAGGTGTTCTCACACATGTGTGAGCACAAATTGGGAAGAACAAGCAAATGAAAAGTGGATGACAAGGTGTGCTCACACATGTGTGAGCACATCTTGGAAAGAACATGAAGTTGACAAGTGGAAATTGTAGATAGGGTTTTGAATTTAGGGAATAAGCATGAATCAATAATAGCAACCACAAAACTATCTAATTCAAGCAATAAAGACCCTAATCCAATAATGAACTACAAATGAACATATAAACATAAATAATAAAGCAATACAACCTCAATCTCTATGCCATATTTGAATCACCTCCATTTCTCTTCTCTATTTTGCTTTATTTGTTCTTAGATACGTAGTATGCAATATACTCAATGAGCTTGATGTTGACAATTGATAGCTTGATCTCTTGATAGAAAAACTTCAAAGATTGTGGTTAACCTTGAAATGAAGATGATAGATTTCTTTTATAGGAATCCCAATTCAAATGAAGGGCTAGGATTAGATGACGAGGTATCATGATCAATGGATGAGGTTGATTGAGACAAGGATAAGGATGAATGAACCAAAACTCAAGAAAGTAGTTGAGATTTAGGGCTTAGCTAAGAAGAAATCCAAATTAAATAATGACAATTATTTATTTTAAAAGAGGGAAAAATGAATAATTAAGTAACTAAAAATAATTGTTTAATTATAGAAGAAAGGTGGAGTGTTAAATATTAAATAATTAAAGATAATTATTTAATAAGAGAAAGAGGAAAATGACAAAATGATAAATAATTAAACAATTAAAAATAATCATTTAATTATAAAGATAAGAATAGGATACACAATTAAATTAATAAGATTTATTTAATTATGAGGCAAAAGGGGGTGTTAGTGACGTAATTTAAATAAAATTGATATTTATATAAATTAATCAAAGGAAGAATAAGATAAAGTGAATTCATTAAATAATTAAGAATTATTTAATTAATAGAGAAAAATGACATTAGAGAACAATTAAATAATTAAAATTATTTAATTATGCAAGTTAGGAGACGAATCAATGATAAAATGTTGCTTGTAGGCTCGAGACATTTTTTTAGTGTCTACATTTTTCCCCTCTTTGACATAATGTAGTTTTGAGGGATGTGTCAAAGAATAACCAAGAAAATTCATCCCAAGATATGTCCAACGTGCCTCGGTGGACCACAAGATAGGATGATGCCTCCTCAGAAAAATTGACAAATTTTCAAAAATCTCCAAAAAAATTGGCAACTTTACCAATAAGCTAATTTGATAGGCACAAATGCATTGGCAGAGAAAAACTAGGCCTAAAAATCGATATAGGGTCCGATATTTAGGTTCAAAGGCAAAACCCGATGCAACTAGTTATGAAAGAGGGGCATTAAGCCAATTAGGTTATAAGTGTGCCCTAGGGAGGTGACAATAGGTCATTTATGCACTTTTTCTATAGGAGATTAGGAGCTATAGTTTAGGATTTCCTATGAAGCTACTGCCAGAATGCCACCTATACTAGTCTCCCCACACTATAGGTATCAAGTACGGACATACAAACGCAATGAGGGCTTAGTCACAATGGTATGTATCCAACCCTTGCTTTGTGATTTTATCATTTTTGCATAGAGTTTAGGGCTCAAAGAAGGGCAAAAAAATGTGGTGCAGTTTTTGCACCACAACTATTATTGCGTTTACTGTAACTATGGTGCGATGCACCACAATTGCTGTGGTGTGACAATCATTTTATATGGATAATGGGTGAAAATCAACTTGCAATTGCAAACTACGTTGCAATTTTTGTGGTGTGACGCATGTGAAGGATGGTGCAATGCATCTGCCAAAGTGCGACGCAATTGAATGACAGAACAATACAAGTGCAAAATAGAACCACATTGACAATGCGATGCATATGAAGGACAAAACAACGCATTTTCCTGATGGACTAATTTAGGTAGTTTTTGATAAAATTTTAGATGTGTAGTAGTTCATATAGGCTAATTTGGATGTTGTGATTAACATGACATGCCTTTTGGTGGATGCAGGTGAGATTAGACCCTATATACACATGTGAGAGTTGACTGAGGTCCTTTGCCCTTCGATATCTTTTGGTTGCAGAGGAGCAAGATACACTAACCACATTAGGACTCTACCATGTGACATTCATGCCTGTGATGTGGGATAACCAAGGTTTATTGTCAGTGCATGGGAGCACATTGTAGTGTTCCAACCACCAGTTGACAGATACCTAGCTCCTAGAATCCCATATGTATATGTTTACAAAGGAAAAGTTATACAAATTAGAGTGGGGGATGTTGGCTACTAAAGACATGCCATTGACCTAATGGATGGATTCACTTGGAGGCCATATAGGGATTGCCTAGGGTGGGATGAGGATGCAAAGCATCTACCATATTGCAGGCATACATGTTATTTGATTGGACAAATGGTTATGACATAACACATCATAGAGAGGTACCTACTGGAGAGGGTATTAAGAAATTTCAATGAGTAGTAGGGAGTGCTAGTGGGGGTAGTAGAGTTTACCAGGTCAGCTAGAGAGGTCTCACAATGGGGGTCGATGATTATTGTGTAGGTATCTCTACAAGAGATAGTAGGATTGCAGCCCATTTAGTGGGGAGCAACAGTTGATGTGGCCAATGTAGATATGACTCTTGAGTATGACGTGTGGTGGGTGGTGTGTGAGTAAAATATGTGCAAATGAATGACAAACACAATCAATAAGACATTATATAAAGAGATTCAAACAACAATTAATCTAATTAAAGCAAGAAATCTCTTAAAAGCATCCTATTGCTCTTTATCTCGAAAGATTTATTAAATCACTATGGCTCTCAGATTGTTAAGCATTGTGACTGTTAAAATGCCAATCTAGAGAATGAGATGATGTAAGATGCAAGAATCTAATCCTATGTGATAATTGCTAAATGATATGATGTGATCCTATAGATGAAAATGACATAAAACTGATAAAATAAAATAAGATGCAACTATATAAAGAGTCATGATTATAAAACTAAGATGATTCTAATATGATTCTACAATGATTATTGCTATTTTACAAATATGATAATTGCTCAATTGCTTCTAATGCTATTTCTGTAGAGTAAGATTACACAAAGTTGGGATCCTTTTTCTGTAGAAAGAAGTTGTATTTATAGATTCACGATAGCATATTTGTGATGTGCAGCAAATAAAGGTTTGGATTTGATTTGAAAGATTCAATAGTGAAGGATGAAGAAGCTTGAGAAGATTATGGAGATTGTTCCTCCCCACAAAAATATTCAGCCAAAAGATAGGAAGAATCAATGGAAAAAGATGAAGAAGTTTGCCTGTAATTTGTCTCCAAATTTGTCCATGAAGGTTGAGTTAAATTAATGAGATATGAAATATCTAATTTTTTTGGTGGATATGATGAGTGAAAAGAGGAAATAGTTGTAGAAATAAGCTTTAATTTGAATATTTGGATTTATTCAATTTAGCAAAAGAGGATATTTATTTTAATAAAACCAACTATAGAAATTTGTATATTAAATAAATATGGAAGAAATGTGGCAATTAAATAAAACAATTATGTGAACTTGTTTATTTAATTAAGATAGAATAAATATAATTATAGAAGAATTTGATAATAATAATAATTAAATAAAACAAAGTATGTGATTTGTTTATTTAATTAAGACGAAATAATATGATAAAGATAGAAGAATTAGAAGTGAACTATATAAATAAAAATTTCTATTTATTTATAAGTAGATGAATATAGAAGGGTTAATTAATCAAATAAATCGTATTTAATTAATTATATTATTCAGACCATTTTTAGGTGTATACAGGTGACACATAGACCCACATCCTTTACAAATCCTAACCAACCAGTGCCTGTGGAGAGGATGGGTAGGGCATGATGAGACAAACTACGAGGTAGAGGTTATGGAGATGGGGATGGGGATGATGGTGATGGTGGAGATAGGGGTGGCCAAGGAGACATAAGTAGAGGGTAAAAAGGTCGAGGAAAAGACAAGAGAGGTTGGGGTCATGGTGACCAAGGTTAGTGGGGGAGAGTAGGACTACCTCTATGAGCAACACAAAGGGTGCCCCAGTGGATGCCACCCATCTATGAGGATGGGGATCAGATGGAGGAGGTGAGAGTAGAAGAGGTGTTGGAGATGTGGGTAACAAGGCATTGGTTGGTGAGTTTATAGTGGAGGAGGCCTTGGAGGAGGATGTTGTAGAGGAGGCTACGAAGGATGCAATAATCATAGAGGAGGGCATGCATGATGTCCTAATTAGGGAAGTCATTATGGATGCCATGGAGGAGGAGGCCAAGGATGCAAGGTAGGGTCCCTAGGCACTACAGGCTCTACAAGTAGAGGTAGTGCATATCCTAGTCTTGCAAGGTTACTTACAAACTTTGATAGTCGAGAGATACCATGGGGTCATACGGGCACAAAGGGCAGACAAAGGTGTATAGACTTCATTTCTACTATCAGTGAACCATCTATAGCATTTGAAAAGACTATGTATTAGACGAGTAGGGAGGCTTAGTACTATAGAGATTTATATGAGCATGTTGTGCCAGAGATTGCTAGAGAGCCAAGCTTCCAAAGCCAGAGTAGGACCAGGACCCATTCATGAAGGACTTAGAGCAGTTTCGAGGTCTTACAAAGATAGATATTGAGTCTCTGTGATAGGCCATCAAGGTCAAGAGAGCAGGGTAGCACATGCCAGGCTTGTTTTATTTTCATGTATGGATACCTATATGCTTATGACATGTTTCTTACGTGATACTTATATGGATGATGGTTCTATATGATGTCATGCTATGGATATTTTTTGTATTTTTTGATGCAATATGGATGATTTTACATGCATATGATAGTGATATTTATGATGTCCTAACGTGATTATGGATGCATGATGGTGCTACTATTGCATCTATTTGTTTTTCTATCATAGTACACCATCAAGATTATTGCGGGGATGGATGAAAGAAATGTTAGTGCAAAGATGGAACGAGTGAAAAACAAAATGGGAGAATGAAACAGATGTATTGGGACTTACTATCTCGAGATCTTGCTAATAAATGATCAAACTCTTCTTTGATTACATAATTATCATGCCATAGAACTTATTATGGCAATGGATGAAAAACACTAAGATATGGCATAGACCAAGGTGTGATATGTTATCCTTTGCAAAAAACCATACATGCGATAGATAAGGAATGCCATGATATGGACTAGGAATCATAGAGCCTTGTTAGAACATGTGAGGAAGTAACCACAAAGCACATTGATATTGGTACAAGAAATCATTTTATTTGAGATTTAGCTTGCATAGGAGGTTTTGATTATGCCAAATGAAAATTTGAACACATACAAGGAACCAAGTTGCCCCGGTCATATTGCCAAGACAAACTACAAATAGAAATCAAAGAGAAAATAAGTCATAATCCATCATTGCTCCTCTAAATCCTTCTTGGGATATCCTCGAAGGGCATAGTAACATGGCCGAAGATAAATTGATAAGAAGATAAAACAATCTATACCAACAAAGTCAATGGTTCAACCATTTAGATCATTTGCCAATGAGTGTTTGTATGATCAAATTTCAAATAGTGATAGCGTCTGGTTCCAGGAATGGTACACCTTGTATAAGACCAATGATAGATTGAGTCTGGTTTCGAGGGTGCGACAACTTGTATAAGATAGTTTGACTAGATTGATGGACAAAGTCTGGTTTTAGGAATGAAGCATGTCATATAAGACCAATGACAAATTGAGTTTGGATTAGATGATGCAGCATCATGTATAATACTATTTGATTGTTTGACTAGTTGACTATTTAGGAAATCAATCTATGATGGTTGAAGGCTTGTTGGACGGGTTGCCTATTGTTTCATAATTTTGATAAGCCCGGTTCTCTTGTTTGACCATTATTTGTGTTTGCTCAAAATGTAAACCTTGGCAAGGGACAATTTTATTATGAGACATGGATAATGACAGGTGAAGACCATATTATGACAAACCTTAAAGGATTGACCTAATGCCTCGAGGGATCATCGATGATGGCCTTGCCTACATAAAGCACAAAGACAACATAGTTTGACTTGAATTTGACCATGGATAGTTTATTAGGAAGATGGATGTGGATGGACTGACAACTTATTAGACAAAACCTAATGGAGTGACCTAAACCTTGAGGGCTCATTGATGATGGCCTTGCATATGTGAAGTCGTAGAGGCAATGTAGTTCAACCACTTGGATTGACACTGACTTTGACTCTATTTTTGGAGTTTTTGACACTTTCTAATTTTTATGGCTTTTGATGTTTTCTGATTTTTTTGGCTTTTGAGGTTTTCTTATTTTTTTGGCTTTTGAGGTTTTCTGATTTTTTTTTTTGGATTTTGATGTTTTAAATGTTGATACCATGTCTAAGTTCCCATATGAAACCTAAGTCTAGGAATTGCCCCAAGTCAGGTATAGGACCAACTTATTATGGGTGAGGGGATGGAAGGAATTTATTATAGATGGATATGAAAGGCAGAGGACGCTAAATATCAATTGTTCTCAGGCCATGAGAAGGATGACTAAGCTTTATTATGGACATACAATATGGGAAAAGGATAGATGGAAGTGGAAAACCAAATAGAATGATAGTAGATGATGGAGCAAATACTAACTACACATGGCACCTGTTTGTCAGGTTTTCACCATGGTACTTTCCTAAAGCGCCACCGAAGTGGTTTTCGCTATTGGACAAATTATTTCTCTTTACTCAACAAATCATAATATCAATTAAACTCTATTTTATTACATTCTAAAACACGTAACTATTATACAAATCTAACAAGAAATCTATTGAACATCTTTGTTCAATAACACACATTCTATATTCTCATAATACTAATGATATTACTAATGCTACTACTAAATCTCCTCCTCGACAGGGGGATCCAAATATATAGGGTATGTAAGGGAGTAACATTATTCATGAGCCAAAAAAAACTATAAAACGAATGTCAACTCTTCCTCAAGAAGCTCAAATTGAATATTCTGAGTGACCTAAGAATATTCTATAGATTTTGGCGATCAACATATTCACAGAATATTCCTATAACCAACAATGACTAGTGATGGTCCCCTGGCCATCAAATTTATCCCCGTCAACTAATGACATCATCATTGCATCAATAGTGATGTCAACATTGCATCAATAGTGACATCAACAATCCATTGAAAATTTCTCCCCCCTCTCCATTACAATTTTCATTTTGGAAGGAAAACTTCACAAGCTCATAACTTGGTCATCCTAACTCCTTTTCTCGAGTAATTGATTTTTGATTTGGAGTACAATTTTGTGCTCTTCACAATGGTACAATTGATTTTTTATTTTGGTGCCTGGTTTTTCCAAAAATTGTAGATTCTCATGGGTTTTGTTGAGTTATTCTCATTTTCAAAACTTTTGGGCTTCATTCTTGCTCCTACAATAACATTTTTGGGCGATTTTTTTAAAGTGCATAATTTTTCATGTACTTCCTATTGGTATGATTAGATTAATCCCATTATATGAAAAATTTACTTTGAGCTTGTGGCCAAATTTGACATTTGTATGCACTAAGATCAAGTCCACTTTATTGTTTTGGCAAGTGGAACCTATAATCACACTAAGTATAAAGTTCCACAAATCATATATTGCTTGGGGGGGTTTCTTGATTGAGTAATTGGGGGGTAGGGTAGTATTGTGTTGTTGGTTATAATCACGTCTTCTAAATCATGGAGAGTCAAATGTGATTATTGTGAGAAGAAAAAACATACAATCGATGAATGTTTGCAAAAAGAACTTGATGATTTGAAACTTCAAGAGCAACAACTTTTCATTGCCAAAGGCATCAATTTGCTTGATTCCCTAGAATCAACATCAATCAAATCATCGAGTGTTCTTAATGACGAGGACACAAAGAGGGATGATAGGTGTAGTCAAATGACATGCATTGAGATATAATCTCCTTCATCCTCTTTTGTACCTAAGGATTTTTGTGAAACCATAGATTTGGTTCCTTATGATTTAGTGTTGAAGGACATATATCGTCTTCCATAGATGGCTACTTGGGATGAATACACGACAAACATTGGTGGTTTGTTTTGTGATTCTTGTATTTTAGATTTGGGAGACATCATTCATTGCATTCATCTTCTCTTTGTTGAAGATGATCCTTCTTTAGTTGTTGTGAGGGAACACTTTGACCTTCTTGTTCATTCTCTACATGATCATCCTTTGTAGTTTGACATGAGTGTGGATACTTTTGGATAACATTTGGGGGAGGCATTTTTATCTTCAGAGGAGGTATATTTGTCTTTGGATTGTGTTCTACATTCATTTATAGGTGATTATAGATTGTCTTCTTTGACAGTGTGGCCTAAAACACCTATTTGGAGTATGACATCTTTTGACATTGATATGGAGACACTTGAGCATTCTTCAAAGACATCACACATCATCCTTCTTCTGCATTTTCCTTTAAAGAATGGGGAGACATCTGACATACCATCTTGGTTTTGTTTCTTCCTAAAGGAAGGAATGTTGTTTGATGATTACAAATCATCTTCAACATTCAATGGCGAGCTTCTACCATCATTGTAAGAGACTCAACATTGAGGGGGGTTGAATGGTCTCTCTTCTTATCTCTTATGGGGGTGAATTTTCCTCACATGGGGTTTTTTCCTCATTCATTGTTGAGAGAATCTTGTTCTCTCTTTTGGATAGGAGTTTTGTCCCACTGGGTTTTCTCCTTTTCTTCATTTGTGAGAGATTGCATTTGCATTTGTACATGGGTACCTAACATGGCCTTGTAGCTAGGACCCATCCTTGTGTCATTTGCATAATAATCATCTACTCCCTAAGTTACACTTAAGGGGGTTTGTTGGTGTAAATAGGTGTTTTACCTATCTAGTCATTAGTAGGTCCTATTTACATGTTAATTTTACTTAGGTCATAGGAGGAAATCTTTCTAGAAGGTGTTAGTTATAATTAGATCTTATCGTATGTTTTGAATTTTAACACACGTGTCCTGGGTAGTTATGATAAGTTATCTTGTGTTATAAGATTAATACACTTGTCATTATCATGTTTAATCCTATGTCTCACCTTGGCTATATAACCAGGTGGTCTCATATGCAAATCATATTGACTGCATCCTTTGATAGAATATAATTATTCTTTCATAGTTGATCTCTCTTGTGCTTTCATGAAGTTCTTAGACCTTGGGTGGTTATAATATTTATCCAATATTGCATGGTGTAGAGTTATTATATACCAACTCTTACAAGAGGTGACATGAAAATAAGGTAGTATATTGCCTTATTCAACTACCAAGCTCACATTCTTACCACCATGCTAGAGTTATATAACCACAATATTACTAATTGGGGATCATTGTACTCAATATATAAGGATTTTTTGCATCCATTCAACATGCTCGTGCAAGGTACATTCGTGGGAAATTTTCACATTTCTAAATAGATTCTCTATAAGCTAGGACATTGTTGTGTTCCAATTGTATATTGTAGCAATGCTTGATTTGGGAAGAAAATTATTCCAAAATAGTAGGCCACTTTAGTATCATCATAACACTTGCTCCACTTCAAAAATATTTTCACCATCTCTCCTACACTTTGGGTTCAACTTAGACCCATGAGGGTGTTCCTAGAGGTATACTAATTAGGAGTAGACGTATTGAAAATAAGACAATAAAATAGTTTGTAGTTGTATCCAATGTGAGTGTAACCCTAAATATTGTCACTAGGTTGAAGATTAGCTAGTTGCACTAATGACCTCTCATACATCTAAAAATAACCTCATAAGGTGAATGTGAGTATATGTGATTTACAAAATTATCTACTTGATAAGTTTTACAAATGATAATTCCCTATTTGCAATGCTAAATCATGAACTATAAATATACTAGAACTAATTCTAATTTGTTGCATTACAAAGAGTTTTGTTGGTTTGAAGAGTATGTGATTAAATCATTTGTCTGTAAATACCAGTGGCTACTGAACAAGATCAATGAATTAAATCATATTTGAACATGAAATGCATCCAATAAGAGGTATCAAATAGTAGAACATACTCATTCATCCATAGTCATATTATAAAAATACAAATGCAACATG
The DNA here is from genome assembly GCA_007258455.2 of Sequoia sempervirens. Classification (NCBI taxonomy): domain Eukaryota; kingdom Viridiplantae; phylum Streptophyta; class Pinopsida; order Cupressales; family Cupressaceae; genus Sequoia; species Sequoia sempervirens. The sequence continues at coordinate 45,388 of VDFB02365848.1, read as the reverse complement.
GAAATGATTATTACAAGGCTTACAATATTTTTAAGATGTTGTTACATCTATCAAATCCATATTACGAGGGAACCTTAACTAGGTGTTATGAGTTCCCCAAAAAATATATAAAAAAACCTTGGAGACATTTAAATGTTGATAACCTTTGTACTAATTTGGCCTTGACCTACTTAAAACCCTCATTGATCTACTAAAGAAATGTAAGTATATTATTTGAAACCAAAGATAGAGTACAATACTCGTTGAAGTTTTGGAACAAGATGACCAACTCACATGACAAAAAATGAATTGTTAATGATAGCTTCTAGTTCTTGGCATATGGCTAAACTTTAGACTATCGAGAAGAAGATGAACTCATGAAACTAGCATGTGGGGGTATCCAAAATCTTTTCCACATTTAAAATAAGTGGCAAAGATCCATGTGGGTAGATTTAGGCAAGAAGAACTTCAAAACCTTCATAATAGTAACAAGGGTAACCATACATATTTATTAGATTTACATTTAAAATTATGCTCAACATCTTAAACAATAATTTTTTGGGTGGTAAATACCCTTAGAATATTGCAAAGTTCAAATCAAGCATTAGTGGAGTGTTATGAAAGTTGCTAGGATATATGGAATTGATTGTCAAGGGTTTCTTAGTATGAAAATACCTTCAATGTATGTTTGGGTCTAGGAGGGACCTTTGAGTTGAGTAGGAGGGGCTTGGAGTTAAGAGTGGGCAAGGAACAAGAACTAGGATCAATAGGAGAAGAGAAAAATCACGAGTTCAAGATCAAGGGCAACCTAATAATGGGGATCAATGCTAAGGTCTAGAGTTTACCAATAGGTGCAAAGCCTAATGAGGCAAATGGAGGAAGGAAGAAAACTAAGAGTTAAGAGGGATACAAAGCTAAAGGGCCATGACACCAAGTGGAATACGTACCTCAAGACTTAGTTCCTTGGTCCTAATTCCTCCTAGGTGTCTATGTTTGATAAAGTGGCACAAGGGAAGGGGGTCCCAAGAATAGAAGGTACCAAATCAAAAGGGTGGGACTTGGGGCCTCATGAGGACTAAGAACTTTGTGAATTTATTCCTTGATCCTAGGTTAATCTATGGAATTGGGGTCCCATAAGAAGAATGGGAGGTTACAAGAGGTGAGAGCCAAGCTTTTAGGAGAAATTGGAACATTGAGCCATGGTCCTTAGGTTCCAAATCTAGCCATAATCTCATAGCCCAAGCGAATCAAAGGCCCCATAAGTACACATAAATATCAAAGACTTTAAAATGAAAATATATCTTCACAACATGTGAGGATATGAATAGGAACATCACAAGGTAAAATTGGGAAAAATTTGTAAGGACTTGTTGAAATTACAAATTTATGAAGGGGTCTCAATGGTGCCCCTATTTGGAGACGTGTCACTTGTTGGCATGATGAGTATCTAGAAAAATTATCCACTATAAAACAACAAAAATAACAACAAAACAAAGAGGGATTAATATAAATACATCTCATCATGATAAATCAAGTTTGTGACTACTCAGTGCAAAATAAAATATATAATACATGCATTCACTAGTCAATATGCTTCATTACTTATGAAAAGTAATGATTTAGATGTTGACCATGTACATGTACAACTCCATGAGTTATCTAGCTAAGTTTCTAAGATGATACACATTTAGATCATAGCTCTTAGCAATTTCGTATGACCCAAGCCATAGAGATTCAAAAATCATGTGCTTTCCTTTGCCTTCTAATTTTGTATTCTATACGAGGACCATATCACCAACTATTAGAAAATTTTCCAAATTGATCAAATCATTACTTACAGAATCCCATGAGAGAAAATCATGCATACAAGCTTATAAAATAACCATAATTCAAAGATCAAAGACATACTACAATATTACACATGATATACCTTGTGAAAAACCTTAAGAGGGAAAAATATAGCTCTCAAAAGCATCCACACTCAATGTATTATTCAACAATGAAAGCATTAGAATACACTTGCAGGGTCTCTGCGAATACCATCAAGCTCCTCCAATGTATCATCCATGCATGCAAGCATGCAACTACACACCCTATATTGTTTCACATGTGCACTCTATGAGAGAGATCAATATAATGACAACCAAGCCAAATAATCAAATAGCCAACCAACCAACCCCAACCACTAATATATGCTCAATATTTTCTAGAATCAAGCTCATAAAAAATAAGAAGTGGTAAAGGTAAAACTATATGTCTCAAAACCATGAGTGCACAAAACCATTGACCCCAACATTTACTTTTTGGTACTGATATTTCCCAATACTCTATATTTTCCCATATGCAACCCACAGATAAAATACCTGACCAATATCACATACAACTTTACAAGTGGACCCAAATACACATGTAATGTGGCTAAACACATCTCCTAAAGATGCACCATAACTAAATATTTATTTTACATATTAAAATAATTATTTTCTCATACCAAATCAATCCACCTCCCATTAGGTACCAATAATCTAATAGAATCACAAGCACTCCTACAAGGTTTGAAGTAGGAAATACACTTGAAATTGGAAAAGAGTCACATTGAAGGTGATTCCCAAGTAGTAATAAATGCATGCAAAGAGAAATCCATCCATAACTAGAAGCTAAAGTATGGCACCTCCTAAATGGTTTCCAAGAAGTTCATATCTCTCACACATATCGAGAAGGGAACCACCTAGCAGACTTCCTAGCAAACATGGGTTGTGATAACTAGGAAATTGAAATTCAGCAGGGCCAATTATCCTACAATACACACTCAGAGTTGGCAGATATAGTAGCTGTAGAAAGCAAATTTATAAATCATGAAAGTGACCCCAAGGGATGCAGAGGCTCACATCCCCCCCTCTGAATTTAGATTGGCTAAGATTCATATTTTATACAAGGCTTCATATAGTGCTTATATATGGGGCGAACAACGAGTTGGTTGCCACCTTGGCAAACCCCGCATGAACACAAAAGGTGGTAGGGAATAGGGTGAATCGACCAGTCACTTGCCACCTTGGAAAACCCCACACGAGCACAAAAGGTGGTAGGGGATTGGAATTTTTTTACCTTACTTGGCACAAGGTAGGGCAATTCAAGGAAAAAAACCAAATCAAAATTTCAAAATAAAATGATGAGTAGTGACTCAAGACCACGCGTGATAGAGTCTTATCGACTAGGATTACCTCCACATGTTTTAAATGCTAAGAAAAGACAAATCCATTGGTGGTGGCAAGCAACAAGAATAATGATGACAAAATCAACATGTCGAAATGCCTTGATGCAAAGGACCAAGGTGACACAAGTAGGGGCAATTGTTTGATCAACATGATCAAAGTAGTCCACTCATTGAAGAGGATCGAGCGTATGAAGTGCCAATTTACACCCTTATTCTTAGTGATTGCATCCCTCATCCCTGCCAGCCATCCTACTCAGCAGAGCAAATTATTTTTTAACTTAACATGGCTTCTTTTGCAGGTACAAGAAGCCCATTATGGCAAGTAATGCGCCCAACTCAAGCTAGCCTCACATAGCCGAATTTAAACTTACACATAAAATAAATGGTAGTTTGTGCCAAGTTATTTTTCCATATAGGGATGTGACAACCCTCATCAAAATTCTTACACCACTCGCATGACACTTTGGTTTTGCTACAGGTTCTCATTAAATTTTATATTTAAACCCATCTGGAAGAATTTCTAGAGCATTCCACAACTACCTTGGCTTTCTCTACAAAGGTTGGCGAGCCAGGGGTAGCAAATTTCAATTTCAATTTGTTGTAGGGAGGCATGGTGTGAAGAATTATGGAGCTCAGGTCTTCGAATCTCCAAATTCCAATGAAGGCGAAAGAATCAGAATGACCATTTGAGGGTTATTTGTCACATGAGTACATGGAAATTATGTTCAACCTAGACTATAATAGGGTGGAAGAGTGTGTGTGCATGGTTCTCAGCAATGAGATAACCAGTCCAGAGGCGAGGCGAACTATTCTCCCCTCCCACGTACTCTCAATTTTCTTCTCAAATTTGTATGACCTGCTCTAGTCACTAGGAGACTTAGAAGAAATTACAAATGCAAAAGACATTTTTCTTGAGGATAATGCTCTCCTTAAAAGAGTGCAAGAATATGACCTACATAAAGGGAAAGGATATGTAGGTGGAATTTTCCCCCACAAATACTTGAAGTAGAGGCATGTGTTTGCAAAAAAAATCAAGGGCATTAGGTAGGCCTTTGAGTACAAGTGCAGCCACATCTTTCTTAGAGAAATGAGTAGGAATTCTCACCACATTTGCACTACCATGGAAATCAATATTAAGGATAAATGATACACCATAGCCTTCCTCCATGTGCATACACACCACCCACCATTGCATGCCTTTCAAGGAATTTCCTCTCAGATGAAGTATGCACCATTGGCGGCCCCATATTTGAATGCCCCCACTATGTAGGGTAACTTTGACAAGGTAGTGGTAGGGGAAGATGAAAGTGCAGAGGGACAAGGAGAAAATTCTCCCATCGTAGAATGAATAGAGGAATGATGACTGCATTTTGGTACCATTTTGATAATGCCCAGCATTTTGCACTAGTTTTTGTTGTGTTTTTTGGAAAAAAACTTATAAGGAATGAATATCATGTTTCTAAAGGCTCACAATGTTGAATGATATGTATTTTGTAAAAGTATTTGAAAGACTCTGTGCATGCCCTGAAGGATATGTTTTATGTAAATGACTTAAAAGTTAAAGCAATGCAGAAAAATGTTTGCCATTTGTGATGGTACGAAAGAATAGGTACCGCTAAAGCCAAGAATTACTAGCCTATGCATATCAGTATCTGCAAGGCAATGTAGCATTAGGAGAAACAACTCCAACTTTTTTGTAATGACTAATTAAAAACCATGTAAATCCTTTTTACTAATATAATATATATATATATAAATATATAAAGAAAAAATTCTTGTGCAAGGTGTACAACACCCTTTTCCTAATACCAACCTAGAAGTTGTGCTAGGTTTTCTTATCAAAGAAATATTTCATTATTTTTTTGTAGAAACACTTTTCATATGTAACTTTCCTACTCTCATATAAATCTATCATTTCCAAGATCCTTTGAGATATATCACCTTCTTATTCCTTTTTAATATCATGTAACAATTGGTACATAGGAAACTCTAAGTTGATTGACATTCTAGCTTCCATCCCATTACCAATTTAAACAAATTCTTACCAATAAATCACTTGAAATTTATCTTATTAACCCATACTACACATTTTAACTTATCAACCCACTCTTCTTATTTATGTTCAAAGTTCTTATAACCTTTACGAGGCTTTTATTGTTGGCTTCAACCTATCTATTGCTTTGGAGATGATAAATGGACGAGTGTATTAGATTGATCCCATGTTTAGAGAACATATTTAAAGCATAACTTCAGATCTAAAATACATGGCATTATCAATAATAATCCTTGCAAGGACACTAAACCTAGTTATTGTATTGCTAATTAGGAAGTCTACTACCAACTTAGACATGGCATTGCAAGTTGAAATTGCCTCAACCTTCTTTGTGAAGTAATTGGTGGCTACAAGAATCCACTTTTAACCATTCTTATATTTCTTGAATTTATCCAACAAAATCTACCCCCATTACTAAGAAGGAGCTTCAACTATAATTGTTGTGAGGGAAATTGCACTTGGATACTTTAGCTTACTAGAAACTCTTAAGCAAGCATCAATTTTTTGTACTATTTTAGCCACATCCTTAAATAAGGTGGGCTACCGATATCTTACCCTAAGGATCTTATGGACAATATCCTTAGCTTTAAAATGTCTTTCATAGGCACCTTTATGAGACTTAATGATAACTATCTCTGCTCGCTCTTAGTCCAAACATTTGAGCAATAGACCATCTTGATTTCTCTATAATAAATTACTATACATCAATACATACCTTTGTGACTACAAATTCAATTTTCTCTACTAAATTTCATTCATCTCATGTGGGAAATCCATGTTTTCTAAATAAAATACTTTATTCTTATTCCATAAATTATCTTTTAAATGACAAGAACTAGAAGTGTTGGTGGATTCTATCTCATTTACCTTTACTACTTTTAAATTAGCATTTTACATCAACTTGGCTAGAGCTTAACCTCTAACCAACTTAGTGACTTGCACCTCCATGTCATACTCTTGGATCTTATTGATCCACCTACACCTTGTACATGAAGCTTGCTATTTAATGAAGATGTCCTTTACTGCTACATGCAACAATTTTTGCACCTATGAGATACAATCTATTTTTTTATAGATTTTATAAAAGTGTAAGCATACTTTTCCATATTTGAATATTTCAACGTAGAAACTTGTAACTATTTACTAAATAAGGGTAAAAGTATAAAGTTGTGTCACACTTTTATAAAGGAAAAAGACAACACTGATCCAACTTTTAAACTTGAATCACTAAAAAGTGGCATATATGTTTTGAATTTTGAAATGATGTAAACTAATAAAATGTTTATTTCTTAGTATATTTTATGTTTGTATTTTTATTTATTTATTTTAATAAATTGACACTATAATTTAGTTGTTAAAATGCCAAAAAATAAAGTTACATGAGACGCCAATCTTTATATAGTCATTTTTTCCTTCAATTTTTTGGTGTATTTATAACTTGAAACTTTAGTGCATGGATATATTTTTCCAATTTTGATAAATATTTTTAAATAAATATTAAAATATGTGTATTAAAACATAATTGTTTTCAGTTGAGGTCAACTTTCATATTAAATATTTATCTAAAATATATACCATCTTGATATAGATTCTTTTAGCTAGTGCATCATATTTTTTTCTATTTTTTTAATAAGTTTTAGTATTTTTCTTGACATGGTAATCAATCTAATATTTTGTGCTGATGACCTACTTTTAATAAAAATAAAAAATAAATTATATAAATAATAATTAAATTATATATATATATATATATATATATATTCTTGAAAACTACACTCATGGATCTACAAAAAGGTTTTTATATTTTAAGAAAATATTAATTATATGAGTAAGACTTGTTGAAGCATCAATCTTTTCAAATAATTTTATTTTTTGGTAAATTGACCTTAAAGTGGTATTATATATGCATTTAGCCAACAATTTCAGTTGAAGAAGTTGTGAAAATATCTAACTTAGCTAGAATGAATCTTTTTAGATCATTTGACCAAAATTAATTTTTAATTATAAATAATTAAATCCACTTGTGTTGATAAGTTGGCCAAAATTGTGACACAACTACTTTGTACCCATAAAGCAATTGGTTGCTTATATCCTTCTTTTTTTTGCTAAAGTAAGACAACAACAATTGTATAAAAGAAATGAAAATAAAATAATTGTAATAGCTTTCAATAATCTAGGCTTACCATAACAAGTGCTTCCTTAAGAGATTGGTTTATGCCTTTGTATTATTAAACTACTTCATCACTCCATACTATTGATTTCCCTTTCTTAATCATCTTGGAAATGGCCTTATTATTCTTAGTAAAGCTAGGGATAAATCTCATAACAAAATTTAGTTGGCTAAACAAGGATTGCACTCCTTTGATAAACTTAGGTTGGGCAACGAGTTCAATTGCCTTAACTCATTCTAGGTTTATCCTCACCCCCTCTTTTGAAATAATGTGCCCAAAATTTTCCTTCTTCCTTATTGAATGTGAATTTCTTTGGATTCAATCAAATTCCATATTCTACACATCTCCTTAAAATCGACTCTAGGTGTTTATAGTGGTTACCTCTTTCTTTGGAATAAGCATTGTGGACATCTTGATAAACTACCATGATCTCATCAATAAATATAACAAAGGAAACATCCATTTCCCTTTAGAAGGTAGATCCAATTCAACCCAAAAAATATTCTCACATAAATATAAGTACTATAGGGAGTAATGAACACTATCTCATGTTCAAAATACTTGAGCATCACCTAGTTGTACCTTAAGAAACCATCCATCATAAACATTGTTGATAGAAAAACCTTAACTAGAGTCTAAGGTTTAATATTCTATTATATGTAGTAAACCTTAGTGTGATGCAATGAAAAGGGGGAACTTATACATACAATAAGTATAAAGTAAATTATAATAAATTATACACGCACACACACACACCCATAACGTCATATACTTGTATGGCTTATATATGTCTTATAAGTAATTCCTCGTGCTTTACTCTCACTTATTATCTTCCTTACATGTATTTAATCCATATTATTCCCCACGTTTCCACACTCTTTCTCCCACTTTTCCCTTCTCTATATAGCCTTTTAATTCCTTTTCATCATGTCTTTCCATCATATCCTTTTAGAATAACACTTAATTATCTTATTCCCACAAATTTACCTTTTCCTCTATGATATTTTATACTTTTATAGCTTATAATTTAGGTGCATTAGTAATGTATGAGCTAATTAAACTAAATTATTTTGATGCAATTTATATTTAAAAAGCTCATAAATTTCAACCAACAACATACAAAGAAACTTGGAAAATAATTGTTAGTCCAAATTGTAATATGCAACTGGTAAATTCTTGAATTAAAAGAAGGGAAATTATCCTATTACAATAAAATAATGGAAGAGGCTGTAACAAGAAATATGAACCCTTGGAAAACATCTACAATCTGATTTGCAATAGCAACCAAAGTCTAGAGTCAATTATTTCACTAGCACCTGTATCTTCAAAACACCCTGCACAAACAATGTCTTCAATCTGCATAGTCTTGTGTTGATTTTTCCTCTATCGACACCCAAAAATCTATCAAAACCACAAAGATATGGCCTTCTACAGGTAAGCCATGCCTTCCTTCTCTTCTTTGTGTCTTTCTTGTGAAAAACCTCCCAAAATAATGAATGAAATTCAATTTTATTCCATCTTGCTCTCCTAGAATGTAATTTCAATGAATTTCAATCTCATTTTGCTTTCATTCCAAAGCATGTCCAAGAAATCAATGCCTCCACCTCCAAGAATTAAATAAAATCCAAAATAAAATATGGCTTTTAAATGACTTTAATGCTTTCCCAAATAAAGCAAAAATGCAGAATCCACAACTTGGGCACCCACCTCCTGGGTCCCTATTTTTTAGGAGTTGTGGAAATTTAAAATAGGAGTTACAAGTGACTTTAATGGCTCCAATAAATCCACACCATAAATTGATTTTTTCTGCTTTTTTAGTTTTAAAGCATATTCTCCACGATTCCCCTTCACCAATTTGACCCAAATTGAAATCAATTTCAAATTCAAAATTTCCCCACATTGCAAGATATTTAATTTCAAACCAAAATATGAATTTCAATAATTAAACATGAAATCCAACACACCAAAATTGAAAATTTAAAAAATAAAACCTTCCAGTTGACACAGGATTGCACTGAGCCATGGATGCTCATGCATTAATTAGTGGTGTTTTAAGGCTATTTTAGTGGTATGTAATGAATATATAGGTCTATAAATGGCCCAAATGATATTTGTAGTGCCTCAAAGCCCTCTATGTTCTGCCAACAAACATCAACTTCAAACTTATCACCTCTTGTAGTAAATAATCCATACTTGGAAAAGGGTAGCTATCTTTAAGAGAATTAATATTTAAATTTATAAAGTCTACACATAATATTTCTCCCCATTCTTCTTTCTCACAAGAAAAAGTTTATAAACCCATTAAAAATGCCTTGTAGATTTGATAATACATCCCTCCTTCAACTTAATTAATTATTTTTGCATTTATGGAGTAAGGGTTAGGTTGAAGGGTCTTTGTTTTTGCTTAAAATGCTTTGCATTTGGCTAAAGGGGAATAGTATGTTGAAATAAATCCTCCTTATTATCCTTGACCTTATCATAGGACTAAGAAATTGACTTTTAAAAAATTCTTAACAATGTTATCAATAATTTCTTTTGATTTGGTTTCAACTTCTTTCATGTGTATACCATTATAGGAGCTACTTGTGTACTTAGGTTTACACCTTCAATATTATCTTCTTCAATTGAATTGATCTTAGTCTTGCAACAATCAACACTATCAAACATTATTTCCAATGCTACCAAACCTTTAGGAATAGTATTTAACTTTAAGTATACTATTTCATTCCCAAATAATATTTCTTTTCCATATTCAACCTTTTGTCATAGGTTTCTAGTTAATAAGATAATTGTCAAACTTATCCATACAGTTAATAAAATCATATATTTGTTGGTTGTAACCAAATACTATCCTACCACATATGTTATTAGAAATAATATCTCTAGTGAGAATGTCCATACTATATAATGGATTTTCTCTTCTTAATTACCTTATTTCCTAGGGTGTCATTTCCAACTTTGACATCCATCTTCAAATTCTCTTTGTTAAACTTTGTTTTAGCTTTATTAGCCTTAACAACAAGCTACTATTGTGTTGGTACACTCCTATTTCTTAGCTCATAACCATTTTGAGCTTGTATTACTATTGAATTAATGAAGACCTTTATGTCCTCACGAGAGTGCTTTGATATCTTATATATTTGCTTCATGAGCTACCTAAGATGATCAAAATCATGAGCAAGTAACTCATATTGATTGGGGCCAACATCACACTCATATTGAAGTATTTGGTCAAGCACATCATAACCATGCCCACAATATTTTTCATCCATTAGCTCAAGCTCAAAAACATTCAACTCATTGATCTCATCCTCATAATACTCGATGACACCTTCTTCATTTGGAAATTGTTCCTCTTTGCTCATTGAAAGATAAACTAAAAAAATTGATGGATGACAGGGAAGGTAGCAATATTTACACCAAGAAGTCACATTATTCCTCTTGTCCTAAGTAAGTTATCAATAGAATCCTTAGAAGTATATTGATATTGATGCCTAAAATTTGTAAATGCATTGTTTCTTCTAGATGTATTTATTGGGTTTTGATCATTTGGCTTGGAGGACTCACCAACATCTCAAGATTTTCATCTATTATGTATGTTCCTCACACAAAATTAAAGGTCTTCATGTGCCAATTGATATCCACGTTGTCTTCTTCTATCTATAGTAAAACCTATAACTAAATTACTTTCTAGGTTCACTTAAATAGAGTTGCCACTCTTCAAATGAAAGACACAAATTTTTAACTTCTCAAACTAAATCTATTGCAACTACAATGCCTCTATAAATTGTTAATGGCTGCAATTTTCTCAAATCATTAGGGTCTTCAATATGATTTGGTATTTATAAACTTCCCTAGTAATGACACCATTCTATTAGGTCCTAGAACTAATGCTCCAAAATCCTAGAAAGTGGTTTCACTTTCAAGGCCAAGGGGTGTCTTGAAGAAGGTAAAACAAGGGTTCATCAACAAATTATGGAGGGTTTAAGGCCAACTAACGAGAGTGGATAAGCTTTCCTACATTTTGGGCTCAACTTATACCTAGGAGGGTGTTCCTAGAGGTATCCTAATTAATATTGAAGGTGCTAAAAATATGATAATATAACAATTTGTAGTTGTATCCAATGTTAGCGTAATCCCAAAGATTATCACTAAGTTGAAGATTGACTAATTGCACTTATGACCTCTCATATAGTCGAAACCAACATCATAAGATGAAGAGAAGTATGCACTATTTACAAAATGATTTACCTAATAAGGTTTATAAAAGATAATTCCTTATTTACTTTGCTAGATCATGAACTACAAATATACCATAACTACTTATAAGCTTCTCGTAAAGAGTTTTATTTTTTTAAAGAGCGTGTGATCAAATCATTTGTTTCTAAACATCTTTTCCTATTCAATGGGAAACAAAGTCATAATTTGTCAAAGGAAAGATCAATGAATTGAAGCATGCATAAATAGATTTAAGCATGAAACCACATCTAATGAGAGGTATTAGGCAATATAACATACTCATTCATCCAAAATCATATTATAGAATTCTATACGCAATATGTAAATAATTATTGCAAGGCTTGAAATATTTTAAAGGTGCTATTACATCTATCAAATCCACATTAAAATTATATTGGCATGTGTTTTATGAGGGAACCTTAATCATACATTATGAGCTCCCTTGAAAATACATAGACAACCTTAGAGACATTCATCCATTAATTCCCTTTGCAATAATTCAACCTCAATATGTTTCAAACCCTCATCGATTTCTTAAATAATTGGAAGTGCATTGTTTGAAACTCAAGATAGAGTACAATACTTATCAAAGTTTTGGAAGCACGATGATCCACCCCTGTGATAAAAAAATGGCATGCTACTCTTATGAATGTTAAGAAGAAGACAAACCCATGTATTTGATATTCGGGGGCATCTCAAGTCTTTGGGATGATCAAAATAAGTGATAGAGATCCACACGAGGGGATTTGGGTGGGAAGAACTTCAACAACCCTTGTAATGGTAGTGGGGTTGTTCATACCTCTTTATTAGAAATTTGCATTTCAATTTTTCTTAGCAACTCAAACAAGGGTTTCTTAGGTGGGAAATACATTGGGAACATTGTAAAGGTCAAATCAAGCATTAATGGAGTGATCTAAAAGTTGCTTGGGAAAATAAAATTTATTTTTGAGGGTTTCCTAGCATAATGGGCCCTTTGATAGGTTTAGAGGTCTATGAGGGAGCTTGGAGTTGAGTAGGACATGTCGAGAGTTGAGAGCAGGGAAGGATTAGGAACTAGGATCAACAATGAAGAGAGAGGACTCACAAGGATGGGATCAAGGGAAAACTTAACACTAGGGATTGGTGTTAGGGTTAAGAGTTCAATCATTGATGCGAAGCTCGGTAGGGTAGAGGGAGGAAGGAAGTTCAAAATGGATGCAAAGGGGATGTAAAGGTTAGGGATTTGGCTATTAGGGGGAATAAAGACCTCAAGAATTAGTATTTCATCCACATTCCTCTCGGGGTTCCACATTTGATAAAACTATGTAAGGGAATAGGGGTCCCGAAAGAACAAAAGGGACCGCATCAAAAGGGCATGACTCAAGGCCCCACAAGAACTAGGGGCCTTGATACTTTGTCCCTTGGTCCCAAGTTTATTTTCAAGACCGGGGCTTAATAAGAAGAATGAGAGATTGTGAGAGATATGAGCTGGGGTTCTAAGAGAACCTAGAACCTCGAGACTTGGTCTTTAGGTTCTAGGTTCGCTCGTAAGCTCACAACTTGAGGGAAGCAAAGGCCCCAAAAGTAAACACAAACACTAGAGAATTTAGAACGAGAATCGGTCTTCACAAAAAATGAGGAGTTAAACATGAACATCATGAGAAAAAATGAGCAAATTTTATAAGTACTTAGCTAAAATTTACAAAATTTTGAAGGGGTCCCAACACTCCATACTGAAAATCTTCCAATATGATGTAAATTTTGCATGTATAATTTTTTTCTACATAACATGATAAAACACTTTACAAACATTTATTTGTGCACATTCAAAACGTACAAACATTAAGTTTCCACGATGTGTTTATCAATACACCATTACACCTTCAGATGATGCAAGTGTTAATATTTATTCATAGGTAATAATTCATTTATATTTTCCTTATAATCAAATGATGAATATGACTAAACTAAAAACAACAAAATTTTGACTTTGAATCTCATCACTAAGGACTAAGTTAAATAACTATTCAATAAGACATTGTTTTGTAAGGGTGAAATTTGCATTCGGATACTCATGTTGATTCCTATTTAGTTTTAGGCCCATTTTAATGTAATATTTAAATACAATATACATCGACAAATTATATATTATTTTTCCAACTCTCACTTATTTCACTAGTTGTTACGAGTCGACTCGGCACATGTTTGCATGATTTATTGCTATGTCTAGATATTTAAAGGCATTCAATGTGCATTATTTTAGATCTAAGATTATCCCATTAATATCCAAAAAACCTACACATTGAAAGAGGTATCATTTTAGAAAAAAACTTCACTTTCAAGCACAAAGAGGAAACTAAATCTACATCAATTCATTTAGGGCACCTACGTGCCCAATTGTTGTCTTCAATATTCTTCCATGAACATGAATCTTGTCTAATCAAGGGGGCTAACTTAAGAGAATATGACCCTTGTGATCTAATGATTTCCTCGAGGTATTTTTCAATATCATAAAACATTACACTTCAACAAATAATAAAGTCAGGGATAAACTGGATCACAAAAATATATAGATAACAAAATCAAATTTGCGCTATAGAACACTTCCATGACATGTGGATTTGATCTCACACAATATCTATTTGATTTAGATAGAATTTTGAATTTGCTACAATTTCTAGACAATAAATATAACAAGGACATTTATTTTCTATATCTAGACAATTCAATTCTGCATGACATCAAAATTATTCTTCATCATTATTCCTATATCTAAATACTTAAATTTTATTAATTTAATTTTATAAATACCATTTTATCAATTCCCAACTAAATTAATTTATGCTAATTTATGTGCATCTATTTAATTAATTTAGATTAACATTAAGAGATGTAGTTTTCTTTTATACATTTATATTTAATATTGAACAACTTAAATAATTTTAATTCTAATAATATTTTAAGTTTAAATTATAATATTACACTAGTTTTAAATATGAAAGTAATAATTAATATTTTTTTATGAGAATAAATATTTTTGTATCGTTTTAGTATAACAAGAGACGCATTGCGTTCGATTCCTGCCAGTAGGATTTGTGAGTTGTTGTTTGTTTGAGCATTGCTTAACATAGTGGTAATAATTGCATATACTAAGAAATATATATCAATGTAAATGCATAGCAAAGTGAAGAATTAGATATAAAAGTAGAAATATATATCAATGTAATTGCATAGCAATGTTCATAGAAAACTAGAAATAAGTATGAGTGTAAATGCATAGAAAAGTCAAGAATATGCATTTTTTTGTCTATAGATCACTATGGTCAATATATTACAAATGGTAGCAGATAATTATATTATTGTTTGTTGTAGTCAGTAATTGTGAAATGAAAATCCTATAACATATAGAACTATTGCATATTTATTGTCCTTGTTCAAGATGTGGCAGTTATTCTCCTTGCTGAAGATGACAACCCACGTGTTTTTGGACATTCCCTTCTGCAAAAAAATGTTTGAAGGTCGTTATGAGGACATTGTTTTTTATTTTATGTGATAATGTTTCAATAGATAATGTAGTATAGAATTTGAATTTTTAAATGAAGCTAAATGTTTGTGAAATACAAGCGTACCTAGATATAAGATGTCTATATCATTCTTCAATGAATTGTGCATTGGTTATGAGGTTGTTTGGATTCAATTTGAAATGTCCTTTTTTGCAAAAGTCTCTTAGGATGAAGACAATTGATGATTTGTCATCAATGTATTCTTCATAGGAAATGTTTAGTAATTCGGGGAGCAAGAGTTACATAATAGATCTATCCATTGTACATTCCATTGTTTTCTTTGTATCACTTGTCAAAATCACTTTCAAGTAGTGAGAGTAGATATATGGAACTTGTTGTTTGCATTTAATACAAAAGGCAATTTGTTCTTGTAGTTCTCCATATGTATCAAATTTGTAGTTGCAATTTGGACAGAAAGCTTGAAATGGATTTGCAAATGCATTGGCTATTCTTATTGTTCCATGAATATGCAAAATATAACAAAGATGTATATTATGTATTTTTAACTGCTTTCTAATAGTGTATAATTGCATAGGTGCAAATGTGATTGTGTTACACGTTGAATACAAGAAATTACTGACATAATCAAATGCCTTAGTTACCTCAAATGTTGAATGCAACAAATTGTTGAGATACTCAGAGGCCCTCTTGTTATTCAATTTGCTGATGTATGTTGATTGAGTTGTTTGTAGAGTGTTGTATTTTGATTCTCGCCTCTTTACAATGTTCCTCAACAACATGATTGGATATTGTTCGAGGCGTATTTGTTCTTCCATTGAAGAGAAATGATGTTCCAAACTCTCATGTATTTGTACCTGTATTGTGGATGCATGTTTTTATTTGAACATTTATCTTTAGTTAAAAATATGGTAAGTAGTAATTGATGTAAATTGTAATGAAATAAAGAATTAGACGAATATTTAAATACTTGTGCTTTGTCCATTTCTGAATGGCCATCTTTTATTTCAACAAAAAATTGGAAAGAAGTTCTCTTTGTGCCCACCACAAGTGCCCCTACAGATCCAATTGCATAGTTTTCTTCACTTGTAAGAAGTTGTCTAATTGTGCTAGTTGGTATGAATTTGTATTCATTGTGCATGCGCGGTATGACTTCGACTGTTGTTGTGTTTGTGAAAATCAAGATGCAGTCACAATCACCTCTGTCATAGTCTGTCTTTGGTGCAATTTGGAAATTTGTAATGCATATAGTTGTTCCAGGAACTATTTTTGATTCATGTTGTTTTACAAGGACACCAATTACATTGACAATAATTGTCATTTCACCTTTTTCATCAGTTAAATCTACACGAAGAACTTCTTTTGTATTGTTTTTTTTGTCGAGACTTGTTTTGTAGACCACAATTACATCTCCTTCAAATATATTTCCTCCCTTGTGGGAGTGAAGTTCTTCAATTGATACTGTATTTTTCTTCTTGCTTTTGGATCTGCAATGTTTACATCAGTTGAATTTATTATTTTCAAGAGTAATTTGGATAGTATAATTGAACATAAACAATGCTTTTCACCTTTTTGATATTTGTTGCATGGTTTTCTGGCTTGTTTAGACTCTCTTGCTCGACTCCATTGTTAGCTACAAAAAATACTGATAATGTTAATATTCTAAAAAAGATACTAAGTGGATTTGAATTTGTCATTTGTTTCAATCTTTATATAAATTGGGTCATGATCACTCCAATATGGTTCTGATTTGTAAATAGAACATGGTTTTGTATTTATGTTACACCAAATATGATCAATTAGTGGTTTGTTGACATGGTTTAATTTATATAACATAAAATTCATTTTTGAATTGTGCATGTGATTTGATAGCAAGTTTTATGTTGCACTATTTTTGAAATTAATAGATTATTTCTAGTAAATGTTGTTACACCATGTATGTGATTTGTTGAGAAATGATTAAAAGTGTGGAATTGATTATTATGTTTCATTAGTTGCATATGTGTTTCTTGTAGACAAATAATATCAGTTGACATCATTTCGTGGTCATTAAGCATGTCTTCGACATGTGCAAGTAGGTTACGAGTATTGAATGTGGTTAGTAGTAATTGTTTGTCGCTAATGCTTTGGAGATGGTGATTTTCAAATTCCCAAATTGCTATTGATTGTAGTCGTGACATTTCATTAATCACTTTTTTTTTCACTTTAAAATGGTTTTGTGTTAGAGGTCTTATCAAGAACAATGTGTCAATTGTCCGTGTACGTGATAGTGTTGTATATGCCAAACCATGTTTGTTTATGCCTGATGGATCAAATGCTAATGCTTGCATTGTAAGGCCTTGTGATCTGTGAATAGTACGAGCACATGCTAGTTGTATTGGAAATTATTTTCTGATTGTCAATTTTTTTTGGTTGTATAGGCTTTTAGTAGGCTTTGCAACGCGAAGTATGGGTGTCCAAATTTTGTCTATGCACTCACTGTAACATTGCACTAGTCTTTTCGCTTGTCGATGTTCAACTTTTGAGTCAGTGAACTTGATCCAAACTATATTGAAATTAGTGTATTTTGTGTATGCTTGAAAAGTTCCATCCGATCCATTGACAAGCCCATCTTCTGTGTCGTAATTGCCAACATATATTTCAACTAGCATATTAGGTTTTAAGAGTATCTGAGATGGTAGATTAATTGAACGGTCATACAACGGAATTGTATTAGAGTTGTCATCATGTTCATCAATTGCATTCAATATAATTAGTTCTCCTTGTGTGATGGATAGCATGTTTTCATTGTGTTTTTCCACATCTTTCCTTCTGTAGAAGAGGAAGGGGAATGTTGGGTCCATTGGCAGTGAGTGCAAACATTTTTTATTTAAATACTCCAAGTCTTCAATTGTTTGGGATCCAAGTTGGATTCTATTTAGTATTGAAACTAATTTGTCATCTTTTTGTCGCATGGTCGATTGCAATGCATAGCATTTTATATTTTGTTTCCAAAAGCTATAAGGCATTAGTTCGTTTAATGTTGTGGGATTCTTAAATACTAGTGCATCTTGTACAGGTTGTACTTGGTAAAGATCACCACAAAAAAATGTATCTAGATTTTCGAAATAGCTAGTGGGGGTTTGCATTATGTCCTGTAAACATTTGTCAATGTAACGTAGAAATATTGAACCCACTAGAGAAATTTCATCTATCAATACCACACGAAGTTGTTGATAATGCTTTGACATAGCATCCAATATTTCAGAACTCAATGGGATGAATTATGACTTGTTAAATGGCATGTGTAATGCTGAATGTATTGTCCATCCACCTATGTTATATGCTACTTTTCCTATATAAGCAAGTATCAATCCTTTTGGTTTATTTGGATCATTGTCAATAGATGAGTTGTATATGCGAATATGTGTTTGATAGATGGCTTTTGCAGTAAATGTTTTTCCCGTTCCAACATCTCCTGTTAAGAACAAGTGTAATGGTGCTTTGATGTTGTTTATTTTTTTCAATGCAATGTCTTTTACAATTGCTTGTTATTCTTTGTTTAACATTCGTCTTAATTTGTAGTACTCAGTATTGTCTATTATTTGAGGATGTTTTGCAATTTCAAATTCATTTTGAAATATTCTATTTGTTTTGTTGATTTTTTCTGTCTGAATATCTAATTGTATATTATATTGTTCTTTCATCCGCATACAATTTTTAGTAAGGCTTTCATTTTCATCAAGATCATTGTTTGTGTTGATTTAATCTATAGCTTTTTCAATGTCGCCCCACATAGGGTTGACTTTGTAGTTGTATTTTATGTGATTTGATGTAATAATATTTTCATTATACAAATAAGCACTATGCCATGTTTGGAATCCATTTTTAAGTGATTTTTCACTTTGTGTAAATGGCACATACAGTAGTAATTGTTCTCTACAATGGTTTTCTAAGTCAATATATTTGTTGAAGTTTACAAAATGTATTATATTTGCTTCAGCTTTACTTTGTAATTTTTTACCATCTTTTCTATAATTAGAAATGAAGTATGCGAGACAAATGTGCGATATTGTTGTTGGTCGTGCTAGATAGTAATCTATCAACGATTTTGATGTTACGTTTTCTAAATCATCTGGTTCTTTGCTCAATTGTTTAGTTGATTTTAAGACAAATGTTCTCTCGTCCTCATTTCTTATATCAATGAATACACATTTTTTTGAACTATAGTTTAATGGAAGTGATAAAGCAATGTGTGCTGCTTGTTGCAACGACATTTGTTGTAAATTAAGTAATGCATTTCCTAGTTTACTAATCATATTTATTGCATCGATACTATTTTGTTCATGATCTTTACAAATTTTTTTGAATGCATTTGTCATTGACTTGTCTACTTTTGTCATATACGAGCTACAATACATAGCCGCTACATATGCATTCAATACAAATTGTGCATCTGTATTTGCTTTCCATATTTTAGGCATTGTTCTAGCAAAACTATTATTCCATATGTCTGATGGTTTCCTTTTCAAAAATATTGTCGGCCTACAAATTGTAGACTTGATGGCAACTATGTATTCATCTTCACTAATATTCATTTCATCTATGAACATTTGAAATGAGATTGATTTGTCATAGTTTGCTTGTTGTAAAGTGGACAGTATTTTTGATGCTGTTGAAATCACATTTTCGTCATTGGTTTTAGTTCGTTCGAGAATTGTAGTTTTCTTCATTGGCGGGAGCGGAAAATTATATCTACAAGTTTGTTTCTTGGACCTTCGACATTGTTTGGTGTGGTGATGTTTGTGTATCGTAGCTATATCTGGATGTAGATGTTCAGTGTTACAAGTAATGTAGTTGTCTACAAAATGTTCTATAGTTCTATTATTATCTCTTCCGTAAATTGGTGCTTGTCTAATCCACAAGAGGAAATGATCATGCTCATTTCCACGATTTTGAAATTCGGTTACGAAGAAATAATCTGAAATGGTTCCAAAAAAGGAATTGTCTGTTAATATTAATTTCTTCATTGCATTAATTCTATGCCTATAATAGCGTGCACATGTGATTGGATCTCTTCTAATCAAATGAATTCTTCCATCTTTGATTGTACTGTTTGATTGTTCATGGTTGGTTGCTTTTTGATATGTACGATGTAGTTCTTCAAGTGTTTTGGTTAATGGTTCCCAATATTGTTCAACGCTTGTAAATGTAACAAAAAAAGTTGGTGGTCCAAGTTGTCGTATCATTGCAAATAGATTTTTTTTTAGTTGATGCAAATAATCTGGAGATATTCTTATTTTTTTGAAATCGACATAACCAATGTTAGATTTAAGAATATTTTCTAAATTAGGTTTATGTTTCACATCTTTTGCTAGTAGCCTTCTCCCTTTTAATTGCCCCTTACGTAATCTCACCCATATTGTGGATAGCACTTGTTGTATTAGAATTTTAATGGTTTTAAAGAATAGGTTTGTAGTGTGGTAAGCAAATTTCCTATTTGAATGTTGTAATTCCCACTTTACAATTTTTTGATACGAATATCTTTTGACAATGTCCTCATCACATGGATTACCAAAGAACAGTGTAGGGAAATTCATCTCTTCAGTGTATTTATCTTTAAATATTCTGATTGGATTATTTCCTTCTGCTGGTGCAATTTCTATGATCTTGTCTTTCATTTCATGTATGCACTTAGATTCGGTGAAACCATGTATCAATGTTTGACTAGGTATTTCATTTTCAATATCGCTTTCAACATCATTGTCGCTTCTACTATTATTGCTTGTTGTGTCCTTTGCACTATCTAGTCGTAGAATTTCAATCCAGTCTTTGTTTATCTCAACATTCTTCATCTTGTATAATTTTTTGTTTGATAATTGATCCAATGCTTTCATTATCATATTTGCACACACCATTCCTATTTGGTATGCATTTTTATATTGCAGGCATCTTTTAAGAGCAACAACTATTGTCGATGTTTCGTTTGTTGATCGTGGTAATGCTCGTTGTATGATATCAGAGTTAGCTGGTACATTTATAATAGACCCGGTCAAACCTAATTGTGAATTTTTGTATCCTAATTGCCAAATTTGTGCAAATGCAATTCTAAGGGACACTAGTCGTTTTTCTAGTTGTGTCAATGTTGCCACATATCCTAATGGATTGTTTGTTCGGATGTAATATGGAGTTGCATATTTTGGTAATTTACATTGTTTCAATGATGTTTGCATTTGGAACAAATATAGTTTGTTGTTGTGATTTGTTTATTTGTGGACAAGTTGTAATACATTTGCATTTCTTTGTCTTCCAAAGTTGTAATGTCCTTTTTAAAATGCAACATTTGACAAATTGAACATACATATCTAGGTGTATCTTCAATTTGTTATTTGAACAATTGAATGGCTGATTTTGAATTTCCTTTTTTCGACTTTGTACATGTTGGAATATTTTTTGAACGTATTTGTTTTTTGATTTTTCGTAGTGAGTTGACTGTATATCGTTCAACATTTTCAATTTGATTGACTTTGATTTTGTTATTTTTGTTGGTATTTCTAATTAGTTTTTTAATTTGACGAAGTGATGCAGTTGAATTGATATTAATTGAATGTAGTTCATATGCTAGAAGTGGCTCAAAGTGTCCATGAAGAGGATTTGTATCATGGAAAAGGATAGAGTATGATTTTGTATTAGATGATTCATTAAAATGCAAATATTTATGCGCCGTTCTTACTGACCAAACCTTTATTTGTATGCCTAGCCATTTGGACAACCACTTAATACAAAATGTGTCTCCCCATAATCCACTTTCTTCATTATTTGTGGTTGGCATGGCTGATTTTTGCATTCTCCGAAAATAAGTTTCAATGTTGTCTATTTTATGCAATACATCTAATGTATTTGGATGTAATTCATTGTTATATGACCAAGTTACTTCTTCATCACCTTCTGAATAGCATTTTAAAAAGTAATCAATTGCTTCGTTGTGTAATTCAGATGAGGTGTAGCGATGATTAAGTAGAAATGCTAATGAATCAAAAAGACAATCTCCTACATTGTACTTAAATGTATTAGTTCTATACAGACCCTCAATTCTTAGCGCATTGTCAATATTATCTACTTGAGAGCTATTTGATAGTCTATAATTTTCTACATCTACTATTTGTTTTGCTTGTTCTTGTCTATTTTCTATTTTTCTCTTCATTTTTGCGAACAAAAATTATAATTGTTTGGAAGTAAAATGAAGAAGTTTAATGTACCTGTTATATTTATGAAGAGAACACTTAGTGAACTTGTGCTTGTATTTAATGTGGAGAATAATTTTTTTGCATGATCTTCTCTTCTTGGTTCAAGTTCTGCAATACAAAAATGTTATTGTTATTATTTGTTTGCAATCAAAATTGTTAGATTTCAATTTGATCAAAATTATATATTTTCACATTATTGTAGTAAAAGTAGTTTATAAATCTACTAATCTCTATTCCAATTCTAGCATATGATTATATGAAAATTGTTTTTTGCTCACATTCATTTCTATTGGTCTTCGTAGTAAGTAGCAGTTGCGACATGACTAATTTACTTTTGCAAGATGATGTAATGAGTAAATTAAATATGTTTATATAACTATCGAATGTCAATAACAAAATTGAAATTCCTAAATTGGATTATTGACACATGTATTTTTTTAGATTCTTTCTAATTCTAATTTATGTATTTGGTAAATGTTGTATGAAATTCACATTGCATATTTTACATATATGATTATAAAAAATGATTTGATATTAAATTTATTACAAATAATAGAGAATCCATACACAAAACTATTTAACCACATTGTTATTTACATAGCACAAGCTCCTAGATGGTAGACGAAATATAGGAAAACAAATTTATAGCACAAAACTTTCCAAGTTGTAAATTATTGTTGTCAAAATGTTACGCTCTCTAGGTGATGAGATATGTTCATTTACAAAACCCTAAAAACATAAGTAAAGTAAAGGTAAACTTAATCAAAAGCATAAAATGCATAGAATTGTCTAGTTCAAAACTAGAAATGAACAATATAGCAAATTGTTCAAATTACATAGATCTTCCCTATGGAGAGGAAACACTAACAACTTCCTCTGAAGAAATTGTATCTCAAATATACAATGTTGTCAAATGGCAATTTCCTTCAATGCAATCTATATTGCTTTTTCAACATACCATACAATATTCTTTAAACAAATTCTCATATCACAAAAAACAACATCAAATTTTACTAGTGAATGTAGAAGTACTAAAAACTTTATATTGATTACTAATATCATAATTGATATTTGTTTCCTTGTTTATCTCAAAGTTGTCAGCTGCAAATAGAGAATCTTGCAAGAGTGGGAACATATACTAACTTTCAATTTTATTCAGAATACTCAAATTTTCAGTATTCATGATTGAAATTGTATCATTGTTTGTTCTACTAACTAAAATAGGGCTATTGGTAGAGCTAAGATTGGGTTGGTCCCATGCCAAGGAAGATGAAGTTACAAAAGGACTATCAGTAGAGTTTTCACATAAGGTATCAAAATTGACAATTTCAAATATACTTGGACAATGCATTCCAAAGTTTGTAAGAGAACTATCAAAGGCATAGTCTTGCAAATGGATTCTAGTATCAATATTGGTATTAGAGATTACTCTAATATATTTTGGATCAAAGATAGGAAGATCTAATTTGTTGAAATCAAGTTCAACAATGTCCTCATTGTTATCAATGATATTTGCAAAATATTGCATATAGTCATCAATGTTGGGGTGAGAGATATTTTTATCACTCATAGTATCTGATTCTAATTTTTGTATTCCTAAATTGGTTGAGCTATTATCAGGCATGCTTTGTTTCAATAATTTGGTCGAATGTAGCAGGTCTGCTGGGTTTGAATCGGTATAGTTGAAATTTGTGATTGCCTTATTTCCTTTTATGGAAATTGCAGCCATATCATAAGCATATGCAGCTTCTTCAGCCATATCAAAACTTCCTAGCCACTGTCATTTTTTCAATTTCTTGTTCCAAATTTCTGCAACATAACTACCCCATGGGCGTTTTCTAACACCTCTATATGATACTTCTTTTGCAGATTGTTTAGAGTCATCAGAACTCAAGCATAGGCCTTCATTATCTTGTTCATTAGAGAGAGTTTGTTGCAAGAGCTTGGTGGTATGGTCAAAATTTGTGATTTCCTTATTTCCTTTTATCGATATTGCAGCCATGTCAAAAGCATAGGCAGCTTCCTTGGCTGTATCAAAACTTCCCAACCATTGTCATTTTCTCAAATTTGTATTCCAAATTTTTGCACCATATCGACCATTTGGACATTGTCCAACCTCTATACGATATTATTTCTGCACATTCTTCAAATTCATTAGAATTGAAGCCTATGTCTTCGCTTTCTTCTGCTACCTATTTGCATTGGTTAGATGCAAATTTATTCTCCGACTCTTGTTCTTTTGTAATCTACATTTTGGATAACATAGTTTAGGAACGGGTTTCTTGGACAAGTTGCTACAATGTTTAGAATTGATGTATACAAAATTAGTAGTTGCATTTTTGCTTCCAATTGCTATTGCAACTTTATCATAAGCATGAGCTGCTTCTTCCGCAGTATCAAAAGTTCCAAGCCATTGTTGCTTCTTCAAGTTGGGGTTATAGATTTATGAACCATATCTACCTGACCGTTTTCTGACACCTTTGTATCTTTTCTCCATTGCTTTGTTTAATTTTCTAAAGCACAATTGACACTTTGTCAAAACATTTCCCTATTTGACATTAATGCATTTCTAGTGTTGTATCAACTACAATTACAAATTTATGCTACATATTTGGTGACAAAGAATTATCAATACAAATGAACATAAAGATAAATTAAATAAAATATGAAAATGTAGCCAAGTAAATAAACATAATATACATTCACAACTTATTTATCTAATCGTCTTTAGCATTTTCATATTACTTTTTGAGTAATTGTCATTTTTTCCTAAGAAACAATCAAATACCAAACAAATAAAATATGACTAATACACTTGCTATAGATAATATAAAAAAATGAGAAGTTTTTTTTACTAAAACGAGCAATGTAAAGAGGATCAACATCTCTATTATGAGTAGTGCAAATCCCATTGACATCATCTTATCAAACTCTTTGTCTACAACTGTATTCCTTCTGCATAATTTGCTCATTCTCTTCTCTTGATGTCCTTCAACTGCAAAAGATGATTGATTTAAACATGCATTGTACTAAGAAATGGCTTTTTTACAAATGACATATTGCTCCAAAGTTATATTTTCTATAGAATGTCAATGACATAACACCTAAATATTTCTTGTTGAATCGTAGAATTATAAGCCAATTAAAAATTTTCAACTATGGCCGACATTCAAACTTGATACAAAAATGCCTTTGTTGATCATTAATTTCATCTTTCCACTTGTGCATTACTCAGGTTAAGCTAATTATTGGCATTACACTTGCGAGGAAAGCCATACTTTTCAATTGTGGCCCACATTGAAATTTGATGAGAATACCTTTTATAGCATAGTGGTATGCAAGAGCTTTTCTATGCATGTTAGAGCTACCTCACCACAAATATATTGTTTAAGAGAGTTATAGCAAAATGCTTTCTAGTTAACTATCTTAAATAGACAATAGCTAAAATGTTAAGCTAGTAAGGGACAATTGGTAAGGTGTGAAGTCCCAAAATCAGGACATTCATCCTACTCATAGTCTTTTCAAAGATTGTTTGTCCTTAACACCTTTTGCTTTGCATGATGAAGGAAATGTTTTGTTTACTTCAAGCTTTTTTATGTCCTAGAACAAAAAAAAAATATATTTGTTGAAGCAACATTGATTATTTATGGTAGATTTCCATTTCTTCAACTTTGTAATTTTCGTACAAAAATTTACACCAAAATTATGTCGTCCATCCAACTTTTTCCAAACTTGACTAACTTACTATCCATTTCAAAAAGGAGACATAGGAATTTGCATATCTTTCCTCTTGAAGCAACATTCGAAGCATTTCGTTGAAAT
Organism: Sequoia sempervirens; assembly: GCA_007258455.2. Taxonomy (NCBI): domain Eukaryota; kingdom Viridiplantae; phylum Streptophyta; class Pinopsida; order Cupressales; family Cupressaceae; genus Sequoia; species Sequoia sempervirens. Next base: position 19,184 of record VDFB02365848.1, on the reverse strand, counting down.
TATCATCACACGGTTGCTAACTTGACTTTTCTCATTTTCATTAAATGAGATACAAAGTCTTTAGAAATTTTTCATGCACAAGATAACATTGGTGCAATATGCACTAGGAAAAATATTAATCAATCTACATACAAATGCAATAAATATTTAATACCAATAATAACAATTGTTCTACTTTTTCTTTGACATAACAACAGATGACTCGAATACTATTTTCTGAATATTTAGCGGATTCTACTTTACATTCTTCAAATATGCATTATCATGTTTATAATATATATACTTGCATTGGATAGCTTTTATTTCAGCCAAAGCATTTTTAGTATTAAACCATGTTGCATGTATAATGTCGATTTCAAAAGTATAATGAAACAAAGTTTAATACAAAAATGCTTTTGCAAAACAATAAACTTCTCCAACCCTATGCACTTAAAGAATACTACAATTTTGTGTCGTATACAATGTAGTTTGTTTATGTTTCTTTTATCTATATTTCTAGTATTCCTTGATTTCTATTCCCAACGCAGTATTCTTGTCTAAAGAATAAACACAATTTAATTTAGTATGGAAATATTTAGATAACCCTAACTCCCCTAACACTTGGCAATATGCATGTTCTAGTTTGTTCCATTGTCATAGGGGGCATTGCAAGTCTCATATTTTCTTTCATTTTCTGTGAGTTATTGTTTTCGCATTACTCATTTGACTCATTGCTATAACAACCAAATTGAAATCATCTTTGTTCATGATGGGAATATAGTTGTTATCATCCATTTCTCATGTTATATGATAGGTAGTCCACTGTATTATTATATTAAGTGTTATTGCAAATTTATATCAGTATCAAGGAAGTGTGCAAGTATGTGAGAGTTTGAAATGTCGAGTAGAGCTTCATAATAGCCTAAAAACAAAAAAAACAATGATTGTAAACTATGAACTATTGGCACAAATAAACTCTTATAATTTTTTATTTTTTATTTTTTCTCTCAAAGTTGTAACTATATTTTTCTTACAGTTCTCATTAAGCTAATTTAATGATTGACAAAAAAATATACAAATTTGAAATGATAATTTTTAATGTCTACAATAAAATTGACTTTTTTAAGAGCTATCAATATAAATCGATAATAAGTGATTAATTATTTCCTAATTTTTTTTTACTAGCATAAATAAATAAAAAGAAAAGCTTGTTTCCTCCCTATTTTTCCTAACCTCTCCCATGCAGAAATCCCTATAATAATAAGCTCTTATTTCTTTTATTTTTCGAGCCAATCTATGAAATCGAGTACTGGTCGTAATTTTCATTTTAATAAAAATATTCTAAAACCCATTTTTAATTTTAGGAACTTTTCTGTAATTTTCATTTTAATAAAAATACTCTAAAACCTTTGCCAAACTTCAGTTTGCCAAATTGGAGTGGTAAATGGTTGTACCAGTGAAGGAAAATTTATAGCCTAAAGTGGCAGGGAAAGCAGCAAAAACAAGAAAGAGTTGGTGGAGCAATACCCAAAATTGGTAGAGAAAGTAGAGTTTGGTGGAGCAATAACCAAAATTGGCAGAGAAAGCAGCAAAAACGATGGAGAATTAGGTGGAGCGATAACCAAAAACTGGCAAAAACTATGGAGCGCAGCCAAAAGAATGGCGAAAATGATGAACGGTTGAGACTCGTTTAATCGTCTTGCATTGATACAGATGCAAGATAGCCATTCAATACTTCTTTGTAGGTGGCGAAAATGATGAACGATTGAGATTTGTTTAAATGTCCTACATTGAGGAAATAAAAACCCTAACACCTGAAAGGGCTATTCGTATACCTCTGCTTCTAATTTTTATTATGCTTCAAACCACTCTTCCAGAGCAGCACAGGAAAAGCATAGGTAGGGGATAGGGCGACCATCAGAAGAACAGTGCAGATTGTAGATTGTTTCATTTTTATTTTTATCTTTATTTTAATTTTTTATTATAGGCAACTTTTACTGTGTTCACAATAATGGGGTTACTGAAGCTTTATAGTAGCACAGAGTACAATATATCATAAACAGAGAAAAAATAAATTGATGTAGTTCAACTGTGAAAACACTTGAGGTCCCACTTTCCTCACTTTTTCTTTTGCAATGCCACCCCACTCACTTTGTAATCTTAGTGGTTGGTAAGAAGAGGAGTGTGTAATCAAGTTGAACACGAATATTCAAGTACTACACGTTTTAATATTTTCCACATATTATAATATTTTAATATTCTTGACCACTTTCCTTTTGTGCGCGAGAACCTTTGTTAAATTACTATATATTTTAATTAATAAATGACCACGTTTTCTTTTTCTTTTTCTTTTCTTGGCTGTGTGAGAACATTGACTTTGTTATGAAGTGGCCGACAAATACAATAGAGTTTTGACTACTGCCCATGGCTTAACTGATAAAAGCACTGCGCACAAGAGAAAATTAATGGACACAACACTGAAGAAATGTTGATTGAGGTGGCTGCGGACAGATAATTTCATAGCCTAAACTTCTGTGATGTAATTTACATCTCCATTGTAATTTTAATTTAGTTTTTTTTCCATTTTGATCGAATGGTTAAGAGAAGAGGATGATGGCGCGACTGGGGTCTCAAAAATGTAGAGCCAGCGGAATAAAGCGAATGAATTCAAAGAAGGACAGAGAGAGGGGGGTCTAGGGGTAGTTGTTGCTACAATGCATCTGCCTTGGCCTTCTTCTGTGGCGTTTGTCTCTCTTAGCTCTTATTTGCTTTCACCACCTCTACCTTTTCATTATACTGACATAAAGACAAATAGAGGAGTAGTCAATTGTTGCTTTCTTTCTTAATAACTCTGCACAGTGCATTGCACCTTAATTTCTAATTTATGTCCTTACGCAAATCACATTTGCAGAATCAAATTTGTCAATGAGGAGTGGATCATCTCTAATGACAAGGCTACAATATGAGCAAGGCAGACGTGAAGAAAAGAATACAGAGCACAGTGATTCGATTAAGTGGGTGGCTTATTCCTCAACAATGGATATACCAGACAAATAAAAAAAATAGTTCTTTGAAAACTGAATTAAACTTGTGTTAAAAGAGTGCAATAAAGAGCATGAAATGAAAGTCGTTCAGAGAAGAGGATGATGGAGCGACTGGGGTCTCTATTTCTTAAAGATTGGTGTTTAAATTTCTTTTCAGTGTTTCATGTTTTAAATCTGAAATTGCCTGTTATTTTGGTTGAAATACATAGCTGACAATTTGAATCTTGGATGCTATTTTATTTTGAAATAGTTTTGAATATTAGTAGTATCAGTGCCTTGATTGCAGGCGCAGGGTTCGAGTCCAGGGGCTTATACGCATTGTGGGAAGTAGCAAGAAGAGCAGGAGCAGGATACCCAGTTCGGGAAACAGGTTATTTTCTTACTTCATGAAAACTTATTTTGCAATCTAGAACAGGGGTTTTGCAGGAAACAAAAAATTGTTGATATGAGGCTCTGCTTGTGTTTTAAGGGCTCAAGGATCGAACACATTACACGTTTCTTATTCTCTTTGTAGAGGCATTCACTGGATTCTCCCCCCACTTTGCAATTTCTAACAGATGGATATGCACCGGTCGCTCACAGGTGATTTGGCTATTGAATCTCTTGCTCGCTTCTATGTTCTGTGGGTCTTCTATTAACCACCCCAACTATTGCAGTTCTATGACTGATTTCATAAACAAAATCCAACAACCTTGGCTCCCGAGCTTTTCTACTAGCGATCCTTTGTTCCGTGGGTCTGCTACTCAACACCTCTTGCTGCTCATAAGCCACATCTTCTTTAGTGGGCCTGCTACAGACTAGCCCCTGATCTGCAGCCCTGTGGGAACCCACAAGTTCATGCTTTGCTTGGTCAGATTTTTTGTTTTTGCTGTTGTTATTCTTGGTTGATGTTGGGTTGCTCTTGATAAAATACATAAATGATCAGAAGGATGATCTCTTTGCAGTGTTCTCAAAAGCACATATATATGGAAATTTATGTTTCCACTTTGCTAAACTCTTTGAGCTTCATTTAAACAATTTCTTTTATTTTTATTTTTATTTACTTGTTTTTCCTAGTAAAAACCGCAAAGTAAATCGTTACGGGCACAAAGGGGTTAGGGACAGGGTTTTCATTCTGCTACACCTTTTATATTTTTAATAAACTCAAAGGAAGTTTCGATATCATGCAATTTTGGGTTTTCAATTGGTTAAAGTTTTTCATTCCTTAAAATTTTCATTTTAAGTGAATGCCTAATGGTTTGCCGTGTTTAAGTAAAACGTAGCTAATTTCCAATATACTAAAATAACCAAAAACAAACATTTTGTTCAAGCAGTCTGCATTTAACAAGCAATCTTCTAATTACAAAATCATCTACTATTAAAACAAATAGAAATAATCAAAAGAATTGTATAGAAATAACATGCACCTGATTCTTCTTATTCCCTCCAACACTCCAAACCACTTTACAACGAACACTGCAAAGCACTTTTACAACTCCCAGTCCTTTGGCAACACATTCATGGACTCACAACATCTATTTATAAAGCTTTAGATTTTTTCGATAACTATGCAAAATAAATGGAGATTTCAAGAAAATCTGCTTAGAATCTTTATACAGTCATTGCATTGACAATTTGCTGCAATAATGCAATCAATAGCCTCCATATTCAACAGCCACAGTAAAAAGTAGCACTCACTATATACTACTCTTCCACATGCGAATGCGGTAAGACCATGTCGTACACTATAATTGGCTGATTTTTTTGTCATTTGTTTTAAAGTCTTCACCACCCATATCTAAAAAGAATATTGCGAAGTATGGTCCAAAAAAAGTTGCATTGTTTTCATTGTTTTTATTTATTTCGTTGTCAAACAAAAAGCAAATGACTATTGTGTAATAGTATTTGTAAATGAGTTTGAAAAAACTAGACAATATTAAAAAAATGATCACATCACTCAAATATGACTGTACATATCTATTGCCCAATAGAATTGGACAAAAAACTTTTTAAAAATATTAATGAAATATGACATCAATATAAACTTTGGGAAAAATTGCCCACATAGTTTAATTCTTTAATGCTATTGATTGATATATACCAAAGAAATAAAGTTAGCTGAAAGCATAACTAAAATAAAAATGACCTCTTTAAATTCTTCAATATTTGTGAATTCTTAATAGTGCATTCTAAAACTACTTAATTTTTATTTTTAAAAAACAGAAAATGTATATATCCCTTCGTTATGTTGTGGGGAGCAATTCAAATCGGCTGCTGCCCCGCCATTTGTTCCGATCAGAGATATCTTTGAATTCTCTTACTGATCAGCCCGCTTGTTTAAATTCGAACTCTCTGCTGTGTATATATTCATTCGTTCCTATCTCGTTTTATTTTTCAACTGGTCGAAGGATCGAATCCCGCCCAGAACAAAAGAAGAAAGGGATTAGTAAGAAGAACACAGGGCCACTAATAACCTAAGTAACACAATGATGGGAGCAACGGCTGCAGCCCCTGCAGGAGTGGTGGCCGGTTCTGGCCGTGAGCTGTCAAATCCTCCCACCGACGGCATCTCGAATCTGCGCTTTTCCAACCACAGCGATCACTTGCTCGTTTCATCCTGGGACAGGGTAACCCTATGCTTCTGGAATGTTCTAGAATCCTCTGTTTGAAAACCTTACAAAACTTTAGCCCCGAGAGTGAGAGAGGTTTTTATTTAGGCTCTGCGAAGCTATTTGTGTCGTGACTTTTCTTTTGTTGAAACAGAGGGTAAGGTTATACGACGCCAGTGCAAATTTGTTGAAGGGACAATTTCAACACGGCGGCGCTGTTCTGGATTGCTGCTTCCATGATGATGCCTCTGGGTTTAGCGGAAGCGCTGACCACACTGTTAGAAGGTATGATATGTTTTCTTTTCCTTTTTTCATTGCTCCTATATTGTTTTAGTTTCAGTTCATGTTTGAGATGTTGATCTCCTCTAGCTCCAGCAGTTGGGGTCATCTTGATCAGGTCTTCAAGAAAAACGAATTTAGGGTTTTAGGTCTCCAATTAGCTGAATTTATGATACAGGTTTTCAAATTGCCGAGTTCACCGTATTAAGTCTTCAAATAACCGAATCCAGGGCATTAGGTCCTCAATTAGCCGAATTCAGGGTCTTAGGTCTTCAAATAGCTAAATTTAGTGTAGCCCTTCCTGTTATTCAGGAGGCTCTCCTGAATTATGCTTGGCTTGACCATACAACGGAAGGCAAATTGTCACTTGTGAAAATGAGTGATATCATATATGCAGGATAGAAAACAGAGTTCGTGTGGCAAAACAAGGTCCGACGTCACCGGTTGATGTATTAACTGGACCTCAGAATTTAAGGTCTGTGGTATGACCAACACAAATGTGTACTTAGTAAGGGCTTAATTAGTGTTCATCATATACTTCACGAGCATTTACACTGGCATGAGATAGTGCCGTTCCTGGTGCACCTTGGATATATCTTTGTTCCCGTGTGTTGTGGAGCTGAGCTCCTTGTATTACTAGAGTACCCTCAAATTGTTAAGGGCTATGTAACCTGGGGATGTATCCTCTGCATTGTCAGATCTGTTCCCTACAGGAAATGTTTAGGGGATGTAGGGGCGGGTTGGAAATGACCCCCAGCTGTCTCTGTTCTGCAGAAAATCCAGGAAACGTCACTGGAACAGCTTTTTTTTTCAGGAAATGCTTGGAGATGGCAGGGGATGGCAAACAATCCCCCATGGCACAGGCATGAAAAAACAATTAAAAAAATATAAAAAACACAAAATTCAAACCCCACCATTCACATTGAATATACAAAAGTTACACAAGATTGCAATAGTACCAAAATATTTAATGCTGTATTCGAGTGTTCCTGTATCAAAAGAAGTCAGGAAGTTCATTAGCAACCTTCCTACATTGAGTAGAATATGCCTTGCCAATTTGAGCCTGCTTAAGAGAAATCTGCGTGGCACTATATGCAGTTAGGGAGTTCATTAGATGCTGGTAAAAGCAGTGAATGAGCAGTACATTGGGAGAATTTAATGTCTTTTCCTTGCTACTGTTTTTTGTATATAGATTCATGTTCCAGCTTCTTGCTTTAATTCTTGTGACTAACCGCATTTCATCTGTTGAGAGTTAAATGAAGTTACAGTGGCATGTGGTAGTTCTAAACCTCTAAATTCTGTTTCTATGTCTCATTTGGAATTCTAATACTTTTTTGCATGGTTTTTTAAGATTTTATTTTCTGGTCCTCCTAGAAATATGGTTTAACTGCTCTACAACATCAAGACATGCTAAAAAATTGTCTTTTAGAAAGTCAGACACGTAGTTGGACTTTCAACGCTCTTTGAAATTTTATAGAGAATTCTGTTCTAATTCCTTCTAGAGCTTTCAGGAGTTAAATATTCAATCACATATGATGTGTTTTTGATTAGAGAACCCAGTAAGATAAGAGAGCCTTGCTTTTTTGTGCAAAAGAGAGCTTGTAAATCCTTTTTAAAGGTGGCAAGTATGTGCTGGTTATAAAGAAAATCAAATGAATAATTACTTATATTCTTGACATTGTATGATGGTATGTCTATGCTGCTGTTACATTTTTAATTCCTTTTGGGTATTATTGTATTTGAAGTTGAAACTTGCAGCATTTAGGCATTTCGCTGTAAATTTTATAAAATATATGTGGACACAATCAAAGAACTGAAATTTTGTTAATTTGTATGTCAACTCCCATGTGAAATCTTAATTCAGCTCTAATGTTATGCATTAAGGTTTTATAATATATATGATGAATGTCTTATCAACATTATCATATGAATATTTGAAATTTCCTATATTTTGAAAATTTCCTCATTTTTAACTAGCTATCCCCTTAGTGTCCTCATCCTAAAGACTTGGTGTAACATAGGTTGAGGGGTGGTGCCACATGGGTTAAGTTCGACTATTACATCATGTTATAACTTGATCATTAAACACAAGGCAATGAGTCCCTTGTGGAAGAGTAATTGTTCATCATTTATAATAGTTCTTTTTCTTTTGTGGAATTTTAATTTGATATGTTTATATTTATTTATAATATATATAAATAGACAAATAGGTATGTAAACAAACACACAAATATATTTAGAGATATATTCAAACATTTCAAAATCACCTTGTCTATCAATATGAAATAACTAAAGCTCCAAATAGCAAGTTGCTGCATGCAAAGGTGTGTGCATCATTTTCCATCTGCAATCAATTGTCTCCCATAGCTCCATGTATTCAGCTTCTACATTATTTTGTGCTTTTTGAATAGCTTCTTTACAACAATCCATGTTTTCATAAAGCATGCTGAGGCAAGGGGTGTCACCATCAACCATACAAAGCACATCAACAATTGGTTCACATACATTCAAAACCTTTGCTCTACTTTCCCAAAAATTGTTGTTTAAAATAATTTGCTCTATGCCCTTCCCCTTAGGACCTTTGAAAGCGCTGAATTTTCCCACTCATTTAAAAAAAATAACAGATCTCAAAGCTACTTTCTCTTCAACCGCTCTTTACAAAGTGATATAAAATGAAAAAAATCTTGTGTCACAAGGCCTTAACAACTCCCTAGATGCATGGTGCCTATAAAGACTCAATGTGAGGCGATGATTTCTTATGAAATTCGCAATTTACTCTCCCTCTATGAATTGCTTTATGTACCCATGGAAATTTAGCCGAGTCATGAGGCAACAAATCCAAACAATGTGCTGCAAATGGGCTCCAATATATTTGTGGGTACTTTTCTACAATCAGCTTCCCAGCTCCTACACAATTTGCTGCACTATCATGTAATGTCCCTAAATTTGGAAACCCCTAAATCTGCCCTGGTTTATCAATTTCAAATAATCAATTTGGTTTAGGGAATATCTATCACTTGATTAGGTACCTGTAAGACAGAATTAGAAAATATTTACAAGATAATATTATATGATGCTCTCATTTGAATATGTAAAGAAACACAGGGAAAGTAAGAATAGTGATACAACTACCTGTTCAAGACCTGCAAATAGGTTAATAAACATCCTATAACAAAAAACAATATCACATCATAAATATATTGGAATCTTTTAAGTTTCTAATCCATTCTTCCTAGAGCAAAATGGTTTGATAGGGTGCCCTAGAGACCCTCTACCCTAGGCCCAAGAGCAGATGCTTCACCCCTCTTGGCTCCGCGTGGCCTCTTGCCATCCATATGGGGTGGTGTGCCCAATGAGGTGTCCTATCACCGTTCCCCTTATCAGAACCATTCTGTCTATTCTTATGACTTAATCATCATGATGGGGGGGTTGGGGGTGCAGCTACATTAAGGTGTCCTGGAAATCACTCCTTCTAAGCCCAAGAGCAGCCTCCTATGCCCCCTTGGTTTACATGTGGCAGGCCTCAGCCATCCACCATGGGGTGGTGTACTTAGAGGATGATCCCAATGTCGTTTGCCCTCCTTGGAGGCCCTCAATTCCCTCATTAGGGCTGGTTACCACAATCAGATTAATATGAATATTATTTCATAATGTAGACACATATTCTGTTCTTACATATTAAATCCGTGACACAGGTCGATTATGTCAAAGTTAGCAATAATCGATAACTCAGATTTATGCAAATATACAAAGTTGTTAGTATCATGACTAATAATAAATAATAAATTATATATATATAAAATTGCATAAGATACAACATACTACAAGAATAATAAACATAAATTACATAATATATATTTGCATACCATAGTTAGACAAAGCCTATCATAGGGATAATAAGTATAAATAACCAAACATAAAATAACTATGATAGACATACCATAATTTGCTGTTATTCTTGATGATCAGATTTTCAGACAATATCTTCTATTAAATGATTCTTTGTTTAGAATATATATTCCTCTTTACTATCGATTATCTCATACTAACTTGTCGGTTGCTATACTCACAACGATATTAGAAATTCCAATTACTTTCTCCTCCTAATCCATTCCTTATTGAATTGTTTAAATTACCTTCCTTTTATAGCCTAATTTGTCAACAATTGCAATCATTCGATTGCCAAGGGATGTGTCCTTTAGTAACTATCGCTCCCTTGCTCCTTTAATTGTGGCTTATGATTACTTTAGTGATCGTTGGCTGAAGTGTTTAGAGATTGATGCAAATGTCTTTAGGGACCGATGCAAATGTTTGTGGTTAATGTTTGTTTATTTAATTAAGGCGTCTTCCTTATTTCTTACTATGCTGATTCATTACTTTAGTTCCTTTTTGAATCTCTTTGTCTTATGTGGAAAGAGGAATAGTTACGATTATATTATTTGCAATGCTTCAAACTTTCCTTGCAACTTCTTCCATGAAGTGGACGACAACTTTGTGTATGGTAGTGCTTGTGAAATGCCACATCTTCTTTGGTTACTCCATGTCATCCACTATTAACTTCAAAATGATAAGTGGCTCTTTTAAACCTCCTTGTGATTCGTTAATAAGCATATACAATAGCTATCATATATATTTAGAAGAGTATCAAATAGTTTACAAGTTTCCCTGGCCGAAGCCATGTTTGAAGACCTCATAATTGAATCATGGTTTCCGTGCCTTGCGCAATGCCTATTGACGTGTAAGTCTTGTTTTTCATTTTGGGATAAGCAACTCATAAACCTATTGATCCACGTAACAATTAAGAATAATATTTAATCGACTCTCCCTATAACTGATGGTGTATGGCCTATCTTGCATTCTTAATGTTGGTCTGTGTAAAAACCCATTCGTCAATATCTTTCAGACTGGAAAACCTGAAAGTTGGTCCTCATAAGAATAATATAGGTTGATGTGGATAAAATATTGACCAAAGGAGCTCCATAAAGTTTTTCCTTTGTTAATTCTGCATACTCTTTAATTCATTAAAATTTTGTAATATCCCTATTTATATTTTATATTAAAATATTATGTGTTTATATTTATATTGTTATATTTGATCATTATAATTATAATATTATATTATGATTATTATAATTATAGTAATATTAATTGGTTAATATTTTTAATGTTTTTTATTTATTTACTTTCTTTTCGATGTTTTATATCAAAGTGTTACAATTTTGGGGACATGACAGGGTCAACGGCCAGCCCACAATATTGTGTCACTGTGTCTCACTTTTTGGCCAAAGTAGGAGATTAATATTAACATTTTTTACAAAATTTCCCTTTATGAAACCTATATAAACTAAACCTTTATTTTTAATAATTTGGAGATGATGTGAACTAGTGATTTGGAAGGATTTGTGTATTCTAAATATATATATTTTTAAAAATTTAGAGATATATTGTGATTTTTTTATGTAACTTTTAAGAACTTAGTTTTTATGGTAAACAACATTTTAAAAAAGTGACTTTTATGTCGTCACACATAACTTTTTTTATTGCAAGGATAAAATTATAATTTTTTAAAATATAGATTTTTACCATCAATACGGAGTGCATGGATATTTTTTCATATTTTTTTTGTTGCATAGTTTTTTTTAAAATTAATTTTGAAGTCAAAGTAATTATAATCTGGACATAGGTGTATGTCATCACACATAACTTGTTTTGAATGTATTGAAATTAATTTTTATCTTCTTTGTTGAAACAAGAACACTGATACCTAGTGCACACATTTTTTTTGAATTTTTGTCTATATTTTTCTATTTTTCCGCGTTTGTGAAATGAATACCTTGATGTTTAGTTTAAAATCAACATTCACAAGAAATAAAATATAAATATAATAATAATATTAAAAATATTTAAAATTATACTTTTTGGAAAGCTTATAATAAGAGCTACATACTTACAAAACATAATTTCTAAATGACTTTATTTAATCCCTCAAAAGGTAAATAAAAGTGTGTTTTTTGCCAACATTTTGATAGGTGTAAACTGTGAAGTAGACTTTATTGTGGGTATGATTTAAGATTAGAGGAGTTCTATCCAAGGGGGTCTTATCTAATCCTCTTCAATTTAAACCCTTTAGATGGAATCCCTTAAGGCTTAAATCATTAGTTTTTAAACATCAAGGTATTCATTTCACAAACGCGGAAAAATAGAAAAATATAGACAAAAATTCAAAAAATCAACATTCACAAGAAATAAAATATAAATATAATAATAATATTAAAAATATTTAAAATTATACTTTTTGGAAAGCTTATAATAAGAGCTACATACTTACAAAACATAATTTCTAAATGACTTTATTTAATCCCTCAAAAGGTAAATAAAAGTGTGTTTTTTGCCAACATTTTGATAGGTGTAAACTGTGAAGTAGACTTTATTGTGGGTATGATTTAAGATTAGCGGAGTTCTATCCAAGGGGGTCTTATCTAATCCTCTTCAATTTAAACCCTTTAGATGGAATCCCTTAAGGCTTAAATCATTAGTTTTTCTAAAAAAATATGTGATTTTAGACAAAAATTAAAGAAAACCAAATAACAAATCAACAAATTATAGAGAAAAAAATTTAAACCTAAATATCATTGCAACGATAGCCTACTTGGACACAATGTGCGGAGGAAGTATGGAAATTGTAGAAGTTGCACGCAAAAATGAATGGAGTTGTGCAATGCGGCGGAAATACAATAGTTTGTGCCTCTTTTATGGCCTAGTAGTTAAAATTGAAAGTCGGCAACTCAAACGTCCAACTCCTAATCACAAAAGAAGATTTTTTAATAGTCGTGACTCATTGTTGTGTGTTTACACTGATGAAGAGCAACATTTTATAAAAAAATATTTTGCAAATCCTAAAAAATGCTTTATGAAACCCTTCAAATGCTTTTTGAAAATATTTTTTAATAAAAAAACATGTTTGCATTTTCATATGAATATCAAGTTGAATTTCAGCAAATTTTATAGAAAAGTTTAATGTTCACAAGAATTTGAATTTCATGCTTGAAATTCAACGAACTATGTGACACAATGAGCAAGAGGAGGGGAATACTTAGTAGGGGGTGAGCCCCAACCATTTGGAAAATCATGGGAGATAAAAAATGGGCTCCCAACTTGTAATGGTATTGCCTTTTTCTTTTTCTTCATTAGGATTTGCATTAATAGGAGAAACAACAAGGCATGCCCATGCATTTTCATTATTGTCTTGAAAATTGCAAGGATTTTATAGTCATTTGGCTAGCCAATCAATTGGCAACGCATTGAAAAATGCACACCATACACTTGGAGACACTTAATCAAGGTCAATTCTACCTTTAGTCATTAAATCTTTAGAGGCTACAAGCATTTATTACAAATTTGGGATAAACCCAAATCTTTACAATATCAATAATGTGTTATGCAAAGTTGGAAACTAAAAACCCTAGGGTTCCATTGAGCAAGTTTTCTTCCTTTGCTATGCTCCTTTATTTTCTCCTTTTTCCATCCCTTCCTAAATAATGAAAATTCGGCCATATATCTCTCCAACTCATACATGAGACCTTGGGAGAAGAACTGCGGAGGCTTCGTGCCACAATGATTGCCCATGCCCATTGTAGGTTGTTTCATCGTGAGTCATGCTTGAAATTGTGGCCACAATGCTTCTACCATTACCACAGAATTGTGGGGGACCATTCCTAGCCACCTCATAGCTATCCTTTATGTGTATGGGATTGGAGCTTTAAATGGGCACAAGTTGGGAGATATGAAATTCATTTGGAGTAACTCTCGAAAACCATGCACCATAACATTTGGTAGGTGAAATGTCCTTGAAATGGTGTGGAGTAGGTGAAACAAGTCATGCTTTAGTGTTTCTTGGTTGTGAAGGTCCTTGGTGAGAATCTTGGGGTTTTTGTGTTCCAAGGAACTCCAAAACTACGTCGGGGTTTTAGGCCCTTGGGGAAATGAGGATGGGGAGCAAAGGGACAATATCCAGGGGTTCCTTGAAACTTTGAAACTCTAACACTATCAAAGGCCCTTAGGAATTTAAATACAAAACCCCCACACTTAGCAACCTCCAACACATTGATAAGGACATGGGGGATAGAGAGGGAGAATACCTAGGCAAACTTAGACTAAGGGAAACCCAACAAGAGATGTCTTGGATCAATTATCAATATTGGGTAAATAGGGTGAAATGCACAATTTGGGAGCAAAATGACAAAAAATGAGACATCAAAATGGGGTGCTAATGGATTTTAAGGCTTGCATGCCAATTTGATGATCATTGTTGTTGGTTGAAATGCTTAAGAGGCTTGTGAACTTGTTGATAGTATTTAGAATGTTGAAAAATCTAGTTCGTTGGTAATTTGATTGAAGAAAGATGTGAGATAGGCGTTTGTTTGTGTTAGATTGTGGGTTGTAGAACTTTAAGAATACGATTGTCAAGGATTTTGGGGAAAATAAAGGATTGTTATTTTCTGTTTGGCTGCTTGAATTGGTTATTCATTTTAGTTATCCAGTTCTAGGCTGCATTGGCATATTGCTTTCCTTTTTTTCTTGCTATTAGGGGTTCATCAAATGTGGACATTAGAAGAGATACCAAGGGAGGTACTTGATGTCCAATTGGATTGCCCAGACTAGCTTCATCAACCTTGGACACTTCCTTATCAGATTTATCCGTTCTTCATTTGACATTTCCATAGTGTTAGATTTCTCCAATGTTCTTCAAGTTTGAGCATTGACACAAACATGTGAAGCTATTAGTTTCCCACCAATGTCTTCAACTTTTATCTTCATCAACTCAATTATTCATTGAGGGTCCTCCTCTCACAAAGCTATTTATACTTGTTCTTGTTACTTATGGTTTGGGGTTCAACCACTTTAGGGTTACCCTTATTTGTTTACATTTCTTAAGTGCTTTGTGTTTGTTTACTTTTCATAACTTGGAGTCTTTTTAATCATACTTCTTGTCTATTGTAAAGAATGTACACTTCAAGGCCCTTTATGGTGATATGTGATTACATATATGATTTCTTTTTACTTGTTTGCTTTGTTGTAAGAATGATTTAATTTTTATCTTAGTCATTATTTTAGCTTCTAAGGTTCTTTTTCTACCATAGAACTTTTCTATTGTATTGGGATGTATTGATAAGCCCCATTAACCTAATTTGGTCCTTGTGGGTACTACTTCAATTTATTTCTTCTTTTCTTTCTTTCTTGGTATTGAATTTCATTGCAAATGCATTTTTATAGTTTCCTCCTTGTAGCAGTTCTTGTTCTTTTGATTGTCTTGCACAACTAGACAACTAAATTTACTTCTTTTTTTTTTTTTTAATTTAGTTGGAATATGCATTGTGGTTGGAAGACCTTTGCAGTACTATGGAAGATTATTTAAGGCTATCAACACTTTGTATCTTGAATTTTTCACCAACATTATTTTGTAGTGGATCAAAAGCAACTTCATTCAATTGCCTTGTAGCATTAGGTTTGCTAAATCTTCCAAAGGATAGTTGTTGTTATATCCATAATTTGCACAGTCGTAGCAAACCCTTGTAAGACTTTTGAAAACTATTTAATGCTATAAGCATCAATTTTGTATCGTCAATTGTTTGTCAAAACTGTTTTGCAGTTAATTGAAAGCTATTTTATAATTATATGCCCATATGTTTACCCAAAGAACACTATAATTTATCCTCCAAATAGTAATAAAGTTAACATTGAATTAACAGTGAATAACAAATTTTGACAACAAAGGAAAACTAAAAAGAATGGAGGCAGATCAGGTCATATTCCATATACATATTGAATGTGACAATTTTCTTAATAAGCACGCAGCTAAAAAAATATACAAGGAATAACATATGAAACTTTGAAATACTTAAAAATATTTGATATTGCATAGAATGAAAAATGAAAATGGTGAACAACCGTATGTTTATATTATATTCAAAATTTCAAAATTATAATTACATTCAAAAATATAATTGGCCAATGGTCCAATTGCTTAAATCATTACTTATCCCCAAAGTTTGCATCAAACTCCTCATCACTCGAATTGCTCCTCCAAAGCAATACCATCTAGCCTTGTTTGTGCTAGATCTTCATCAACTTGTGTTGGCTCCTTTGGCTCTACATTCCATCGGGCTATTGGACTCACCTTGTATATAAGCACATTGTGGTGAGTGAGATGCAAGGTGCTATGTACATCTACAAGCTTCTTCGCTCTCTTAGAGGTAAGTTGATTTCTCTTAACAAAGTGGTTGAAACTATAAGTAGACTAGTTCCTCCTAGTAGCAAAAGAACTAGAAACTTGGGACAATAGATGAATGGCTAGTGTGGTAGTCAAATAATTAGGTCCTTGCATTTTCCACCATAGAATTGGATCCTCTTGTGCCATGGTCTCCCTATCTATCTTGGCCTCTTCTGAATATCCCCTAAGAGTGGCAATTTTTTTCCATTTAGTAAAAATGATGTTAGCTTGTGTAGAATCATACATTTTTTGGATGGCCTTCATGAACCTTGCCTTAACTTCAGCATCTTGTATAAGAGTAATTCTACTTGGCCTTTGCACATACCACTTCAGGTTCAATTCATAGGCAACTAGTGTAAGGGAGTGTTGAGCTTCTCCCATCGACAATGAATGATTGGGTGAATGTGCTCATTGTAGAATGCTAATTTGGGTCTTTCTTTTCTACAATAGCCTTCATTTGGCCAAGCATACTATCAATGCACTCATACACCTCCCCAAGGTTAGGTGCATTTGTGTCCCCATATTTAATAATTGTGAAAACTGGAGTAGTGATGACAACAATGTATTTTGCATCATCCCAAAAAGTATCTCTCTTCACCACCTCCTTCACCCTCCTCCCCTGATTTGACTTAGAATTGGGCCACTAATTCCATTTTGTTGTCATGACCATTAGTTGCAATGCCTCATGCAACTCAAGCATGCTCTCCAAGAGAATGAAGTATGATGCATATCTAGTCTCCATAGGTTTCAAAAACTCTTTCTTAGAGAAGGTCCTAAAGAGCATGTGAAGTATGGTGTTGCAGATAAACATCTGCACATCTCTAACATCATTAACCACATCTTTGATCCATGTCCTTGAGTGCATTATTCATGGCATGCACACAACATGGAGTCCACTAAATATGCTTGTAGGTTGCCTCAATCAATTTTCTTGTTGTTTTGCACACATATGGAACATCAGTCATTGCTTGCACCACATTCTTTGGCTCAATCTCTTCAATAGCATCTCTAAGTATTTGTAACTGAAAATCGACATCTTTGTGATGCCTTAAGGAAGTAAGGGCCCTTTGTACATGTGACAATGATGTTGATGAGTGGATGATGCTTGATATACATTCACCCCTCCACGATTATGCTGCATCACTAGTGAGCCAAAGAGCTTTCATTTTTGCCATTAGAATATTAATCTTGGAACAGTTCTTATCCAAGATTGTTGTTCTCAATTTTGTGTCCCTTGATGGCACATATGATGGCCCTGCTTTGATTTTTTTTGCCACAGCTTCCTTATAATAAGGAGAGTGAGCCACACGGAATGGAATGCGATTGGCAAAAAAGAATTTGTCAATGGCATCATCCACCCATCTCCATTTTGCACATTGAATAACTCTTCAACTGTGTTTGCAACATCACTAGTGGTCATTCTACGTTTTCCCTTAAGCTTTTATAATATACACCCTTGATTTTCTTTTAAAACTCTGTATGCTGATTGTAAAGTTTGCTGATATGTTTGTTTGTTTGTTTTCATGTGCCTGCATCATAATAAGGTGTGCATAGGACATAATTGCATGAACAGAAAATTCAATGGAATAGTTTCATTTTCAAATAGATACATAACATTTCAAGATAGTAATGCAGACTAATTCATTTTCAGTCTAAAGAAATACATTACAGACCTGATACAAGAGTTTTGCGGACCTGATAGGAGCCAATACAGTCATATATATTCACCATACATTGCAAGCCTTTCACCAGAGAGTGAACAATAACATACTTGCCCTCAACAAAGACCTGGTCACTTCAAGGAAGAGTACTGAAAGGGAATTACAGTCTTGCTGTTGCTGTCTTCTCTGAACTGTTTCAGTCGTTAGAGGGCAGCTTAACCCATCAACACACCTCCAGATGATACCCAGCTGTGGTATTAAGTCATAGAGACTCCCATCATCATTGCTATGCACCAAGAGACTGCTCAGAACTGTTAACTGAGCTCCTAACCTTCCGTTTCCAGTCACTACCAGTGGTCTGATTTAGACTCAGACCTGCTGCAACTACCCCACAAGGAAGCTGGACTAATGGGCAATTTTTAATGATTTTATTGCCATTTTCTGAGCACCTGAAAACTGACTCTGAGATTTGTAGGGTCCTCCACAATGCTTAGGCGCCTCCCTAAAGGCAGTTTGCAGTCCACACAAACCCATGAATCTGTCTCTCACTCCAAAGTCTTCCTACAGCTGTACGGCACAACCAGATAGGGCTATTTGCATTTTAAAAGTCTAGACAATGTTTCAACCCTCAAAAAGCTCTGTAATAAGGTCACCCAGGTTAGCAAATCCTTCAGTAAAATACCCAAAACCCTATTGTCAACCACTTGGCCTATGTGAGCAAAATGAAGGGATAGCTTGTGGCTGGCATAGTACGGCCAGGTCTGAGAAAACCAAACAAAACCACCAAAGAAACACTCCAAAAGGGCATCAAAATTCATCACCAAACAGTCCAGAGTAACACTTCAAAATACCTCATATAACTTCATACTCGAAACTTGGAATGATCAAACTCTTGAAAATCAATGGTGATTCCTGATGTAGAATCACTCTCTCCGACTAGGGTGGATCTGTCACCATAGAAACCAGCACTAAAGATGAGGGTTTTTGTCCTCAACTAGCTACAATGATAAACTGGAAACAATCAAGTAGAGTTTCCTTAAGTTGTCAAATCCTCCATGCTCAAAATGAGAGCTCCACATGAATAAATAGAGAAAGGGGGAGAAATTAGGGCAACATCATTTTTAAATTCTTTTCCCTCCAAAACCCAATGCCCTTTTCCAAGCTCTCCAATAAAATATTTAAGCATAACCTTATTTCATATTTAAATGTTATGAAATTCCCCCAAGGGGGTCATCCATTTCTTCAGGCATAAATTAAGCCTTAACTTTATGAAATAAAACTTTATTTAAGGCGTCCACTTAAAGTCCAATGGCCCCCCTTTTAAAACAACGTTGTGCGACTAGGCCAACAGGGCCTTTTAATA
>VDFB02365847.1:42415-61494 GCA_007258455.2 Sequoia sempervirens | reverse complement strand
ATCTTTGAGGAATATTCCCTCAAATTTGAATTCAAAAACAAGTGGACATGTACATCCAACAAAGCATTTATGAGCTCTTACATGTCCCTTGCAAGTCAAACTCAAAATTTAACTCTGAAATTCAAATTTGAATCTCCCCCTCTTGGGCACATTGGCCAAAACTTGCACATTCCTCAACCTATCATAATGTGACAAGTGGCCTCATCTCATTGGTCCAATCTTTATCCCACATTGGTCCCTTTTGAGCACTCTTAGCATTTGAAATTTCATAAATAGAGGGCTTATTCTTCAGCAAATCCTCCACAATCTTAGCATTTCATCTCCACAACTTGATCTACATCTTCATGCAAAGTTACTCTCTTAAATTTAGAACTAATTTTTCTCTTCATCATATTGCATTGCATCTTGTGAGTTTTAGGAAGGATTGGGAAAGGGTAATTTGCACATTTGACACCAATACAATATGGAATAGGTACATGTTATGCTTTCATAATGTCTTTAGATTCCTCTTGTTATTTGTTGCATTTTGAAGCATTCACATGTTATTTCATAGGAGCATTTTGATAAGTTTGCATATAACTAACCCATGTTTGAGGTTTATAGTCATTTTTAGATTTTAGGTGCTTCATTAATTAATGTAGATGCACCACAGATAGAAAAGGAACATGGTATCTAATGAATATTGTTTCCGATCAAAACTACTAGAAATCTGCAGCCATAAAACACCTAGACGTTAAAGCAAAATCCATTGAAAATTGATGGTAACAAACCCATTCAAAAATATACTATTGTCTAAATGGAATTCCATTAAATATTGAGAGAATAGAGTCTTCTCAAACAAAAATTATTGAGAATTAAACCATATAGCTAAATCAAGTGAACAATAATCAAGAATGCCCAATGGAATCTAACACAAAGTGTATAGGATTAACTGTTTTATTCCATTACAGCTATAAACATAAAAAAAAGGAAGTAAATATAGCAGCTTGAGGAGAATTGAAAGACTTGTCAACAACACCTCTTTTGAGGATGAGACAATATACCCCAAGATATAGAAGAGCAATGAAAAAATACTACATAACATGGGAAATTATATTGGATTCGAAACATAGCCACCAAATGGAAGTCATAAACAAAAACCCACAAAGATTCAGGAAAATAAACTAGACTTGATATTTACTTATGCATCAACAAAACCCTATCAAAAAATTCATACAATGTAGGGTTCTCAACAACAAGCTGCTAAAAGTTAACAATGACAAGCACACTGAAAAAAAATACTTGTTTGTTCAACTTATCAAAATTTGAAGAAATTGACAGTGCCTTATTACAGATTAGGCAATATAGGGTTCCAAGAACCGTATAACAGAAATGAAACAATGTACAAAATGTTATTACTAGCATGCAACTTCTCTCGCTTGTTTCAAATAGACCTCTACTTGCTGGCTATCTCCAGTATGCATTCTTCCCCCAAGCCTACAAACATAGCCAAAACATGGAGCACATAGACCTGGAGAATGAGACCAAAAAATATGTTATCGATAGCTACACACACATTCGTTTTCTTCCTTGAGGACTTTAAAATAGATGTTACTTGCATGCTCTCCACAACATGAACAACATACAATAATCAATGCTGATGACATTTCACTAGCCTCCTATGCAACCACTCTATTTTCCTTGTGTCCTTTATGGAATGATATAGTTTAAGGAAGAGATCAATTATGAACAATGGTCAATGCAATCTAACATAGAGTACTAGCTTCATAGAAATTCCACTACTAATTAGCATAGTTGCACCTTCACAGCAGTATGCCCTTCTCGCTAATTTATGATATCCATGTAGCGGTGACATATATATGTGGGTATATATATACACACATATATATATGTGGATATATGTATACACATATATATGTACATTAAAATAGATGTTGCTTGCACCATCACCACTACACAAAAACCATACAACAATCATTGCTAATGACATTTCATTGGCCTCCTCTACTCTTCTATCATTTGGCCAGACTCTTGTATCATCATGACAAACACCTGCCACCTTTTACATGGTAACGCATTCCCAAGCCCACTAGCCTAGCCCTATGGGTAAGGTGGAGATTTTGACCAGGCTATAACCCGTTTGCCCATTTGCATTTCATGGGTGTGTGTGCAATGAGATCGAATTGTTGAGGTTATGTACATATGTATATACACACAAATATATACATGCATATATACACACACACACACACACACACATACATATATATGAAACCTAGCAAAAATAACATTATCAAATCCATGTAGAGTAATGTAGACAAAAACAAAATGATAGATGAGGCAAGATATTTGAAACAATGAATAGTACATTGTGGAAAATCAAGCAATTTAGCGTGCTATAGTGCATGAACCAAAAATCAAGCATGCTCACGAAGGGTTCCTTCGACATGGAGCTCTTCCTAGTTGGTTAAAAGACACATCTTCTCGCTAAGTTTTCTGAAGAAAAATGGGAAAAATATTGTTAGAGGTGACACTTTCCTTTACATTTGCATCCATCTGTCCACTCAAAAAGCAAAAAATAGCTTGCAACCACCTTCGCATAAGCTACACAGACCTTAATTCAGCGTGCATCCTCACAGAAGCTTACCCTCATCAGTCATGGCTCTCATATCAGCTATAGCAACAAAATGACACTAAAGAATGCCTTGCTGAAAATCACTGAGTGTATGTATGGGATGTTGAAAAAATATGTTGGCTAGAATTATAATGTATCTACCACCTGCTATTTAGATTAGCATGCCACACATTGTACACCGTAAATGAAACAATCTTTCAGAGGTCTCCTATATGATTAGCAATGATTCCAATAATAGTTTGCATTTAAAACTCACCAAACTACTAGAGCAGTTTCGCATATTCTTAATAAAGTATTCTTGAGCGGTTGTTTCTTGAATGAGCTCCATGGCATACATAACAAACATTATAGCCAAGTACCATATTGCATCCATATCCAACATGGTAGTAAAATTAGAGATTGCAAAGTAGTAGCAAAAAAAACTTGGAAAGTATTACATCAATCCCCAAACATAGATACTTAGATACACAAATACATGATACACATATATATGTACATAGAACTCTATCAAGATATTCTATGTTGCATGCACGGGTGTGTAATTTTGAAAAAATGCATTGTTAGGCGTCATTGTCTACATTTATATTGTTCTTCAAGGTGGCTATGAGTGAAGAGGGCAAGCTTGTGTGAAGGTTCAAGTGCATTCATCAGCTATGAATTTTTTGTGAATGTGCTTGCTAGATTGTTTTATTTTCCAGAAAGTGTTGTTCACACAACTGTATTGTTTCAATTTGCTAAAAGCTTTCGATTACAAACAATCATATTTTTATATTTAGAAAGTGTTGTTCACACAACTATATTGTTTCAATTTGCTAAAAGCTTTCGATTACAAATATTCATAAACTAGTATATTTAGAAAGTAGTATATCTTTAGTTGTGAGACCACCTGAAATGGAGAAAGCCATGGAACACAAAAAAAATGACTACTAGCAAATACATGCAAAACCATAGACACAAAGTGCGAACCTTATTTACCAAATAATAGTCATTCTCACACACAATATAATCTTTTCTCTACAACACCTCAAAAATAGAGTAGCCAGAAGATGCTAACAATTAGTGAAATAATATTGTTTATAATAAACAGTACAACCTTTTGCATACAATGTCTTGAGAGAAATTCAAATAATGTATATATATGTCTGTGTATATACATATATATGTGTGTGTGTGTATATATTTATGTGTGTATATATGTATGTATGTATGTATATATATTTATGTATATATGTATATATATATCTATATTTATATATATATGTATATATATGTATATATATGTATATATATATATATATATATGTGTATATATATGTATATATATGTGTATATATATATGTATATATATGTGTATATATATATATAATATATATATATATATATATGTGTGTATATATATTCTATTCTATTGTAAACATACCCATAAAAATGCAAATATTAAAGAGAAACTCATCAAAAATTTATAGCAACGAACCTATACAAAAAAAAACTCCTTTCTGAACACAAGCTACTCGAAAATAAAAAGAATACATCCTGCCGAACAACACCTTCTGCAAAATGAAACAATATAGATTAAGCAACAAAACTATAATCGACAATCCCCAATGGAAGGTAACAAAAATCATATAAGATTGAGTATTTTGTTCCAATGCAATAAACATTAATCAATAATACTTGATGCAATGAGATGTAACCTATATAACATTAAGTATTTCATTGCATTGTAGGCATACCAATAGAATGGATGGCATAAATCAAACAATATTTGTTTTAACTTTAAAGCAAGGTGGAGAAACATTAAAGAAAAAAAAGAATAGTGACATATCCTTGCAAGTGATGGCATAATATGTTGACAATAGATAAAACAATATTTGTTCTTCCAAAAAAATAAAATATAGTCTTGTGTCAGAAAGAACCTAGCAAAGTTTGCAATAATCAATAGTTTCTTAATAGGATCAAGCAATACAACTTGCAGCAACCTACGAACCACAAGTGAAATAATATTCAAAAGAGTTCTACTTGAATGCACATGTTTGTGCTTCCTTTGCATAGATAGATATATTTTCATATGGCACATACATTGTTCATCACTCTGATTATTAGTGCCATTGCCAACACTTTTCTATTCCTCTTGGAGTCATTATCCCATGTAAAAGATGAAAAATATGTTGATGCCAGCTTTAGAAAAAACTTCACAGTACGTCGTTGTACTTGCACCTTCATAGAAGCTCATCCTCTTCACATGAACATTTATTGTTGTATGATATGTGTGTAGTGGTAATGGTTGTGACAATATCTGTTATCCAAAAACATGAGCAGAGATACTAAAAGCATTTGCAAGTTTCAATAAGGAATTGTTGGGTGTTCTTCTCTGACTTTAGCCCCTTCAATAGTTGTGAGCCAAGATTGTGAGCTTCTTTGAAGGTTGAAGTACATCTACCCTTTCCAAAAATTCTAACATTGTGTGTCTATATCTATAATTTCTTAGTGAACTATATATCTATATTGTCCAGAAGTAATACCATGCACGTGCATTTCTACATGTACTTATTTATTTTGTATATTTCCAAATAGCAAGTTCCTCTATATGGATCCAATCAATGACGTTGCATTGTATTTTTTTTCATTTTTGTCAAGCACACCTTTTAGGTTCTTGTTTGTTAGAGGATCACAAAAGGAGTTGTTTGTTGTCTCGTGAGAGAGATAACTTCCACCATATATAGAATTGATGGACAATCTATATTCTTGCTCGAGGGTTCCATGAGAGTCGATGGAGCTTCATGAACCAATATGGTAGGGTGGAGATCATGCCTTCTTTCCTTCTTTTCCATTTCAAATTTTCTATTCATTGTTCATTATTTCTTAACTTCTCTCAAACAAAATTATTGCAACCATCAGATGTCTGGTATGTGTGAATAGAAGGATTGCTTCCACCATTGATGAAAGTGATGGAAAATCTATATTCTTGCTTGGGGGTTTGGTGAGAGCCCATGGGAATTCATGACCCAATATGGTAGGGTGGAGAGTAGGCCTTGTTTTCTTCTTTTTCATTCCATATGTATATCTATTTCTACATAGAAATGTTCACTAATAAGATTGTATTCCTAATATGGTAGGATGGACCGTAGATCTTCTTTTCTTTTGCTTTGGTGCTTTCAAGCATGTTTTATGTTCATTGTAATATTTTTATATGTACATGTGTATCTATATATGCATGTGCAATGGAAAATGCCAAGCTTTTATGGATGGTCATTGGAACAAATGAAGGTATTATCCACAATCATTGAAGTAGTTGCGTTATAGTGCTCCTTAAAGTGTTCATTGCACTTTCCATTAGTTTCACTTTCCATTGAAAATATTTCATATGTATAGGTACATTTGCAAATACATTTACATATGCACATGCTTGGGTTCTTGTCAATGGATCACTATTGCAAAAAGTATTTGTGAATGTATAGGTTTTTAATTTCCATTTTTTTTTATTCGTTTACAATGTTCAATATTTTACAGCTAGTAGATAGCTAGATATGCATTTGATTTATATTGCTAATTGTGATGTTTTAGTAATAACTGTGTAATGGAGAGTGAGTATTTATTTGGTCTATCTCATTTTGCATTGCTTGACTGTTGATTAATTGCATTGTTGCTTGGCTTCATTCTACTATATGTATATATCTATATATATATATATTTATATTTATATTTATATGTCCATATCCATGTTCAATGAAAAATATCAACTTATTTTCAATGGAGACTGTCATGAAGGAAGCAACAATGTAGAACAATAGGAAACAACAAAAGTACACTGTTGCTTGAATAGTGCATCATACTTTCCATTCATGACACTTTGCATTGAACAAAGATTGGATATGCATATATACATTTGTAGACATGTTACCATATATGTTTATCTTGGTTACTATCAATAAGTGGATAGTAAAAACTTATTCTCTACATGTGCGGATTTTTAATTTTGTAAATCCCCCCTCCCTTGCACGATGGTTTTGCATCTACAATAAAAAATATTGCATATGTTCCTCTAATGCATAATGTCAATACTCATGCCTTGGTTATTATTCCTGGTAGGCTTTAAAAGTAACTGTTAGAATGCAAGCTAGTATATTTCCAATAATAAGCAACATTTATTCCATGTTTGATCACATGACACAAATTTGTGGAGATACTTGACCTAATAGCTTCGAGGAGACTTCTTTTTTAGAATAGTAATTAAGTATTAAACTATGTATCATATTATACTTCACAAAATACTAGTATATGCGACATGGTTTAACACTATTAATAATGTCCTGAAAAGAAGTCTTCTCAATGCATGGTGGTGCCAGTATTTCCTGTACTGACAAAAAATTAGTAATGCAATTGATGCATTTCTTTTTTAGTTAGCCACTTCCCCAATTAGATTGAGTCCTTGCATTCTTGTTTTTTTATTCTGAGTTTGTAAGCACTCTTAAATACAATGCATATGAATACATACAGTTATGTATACATATTGGTCTTATTGTTCCTTTTGCTAGTTTCTTGCATATTCAAATAGGTTGCCCACCATAGTTATGCCATTTCCCTTTAACCTGGTTTTTGCAACAATTTTATTGTGTTGTTAATGTTATTGTTGTAGGAATTACAGTCTTCTTTAGGTTTCAACACCACATCAAGTGTAGACCGTAGAAAGTTAGAGAAGCGTGAGAGAAACTAGCTTTATTATGCATGCCACAAAGAGTGGATCTATGCAGATCGACGAGCTAAGTACTTCAAAAAGAAAAGTTCCATGAACCCAGTTAGCTTGGTAGGCCATACTAGACTAGGGACACTACCATTGCAAGGAAGATTTCTAGTAGAATTTGCAGACTATTGCTCCCACTCAACTTCCTCCTATTTTCCAATGAGTTGTACCCATCCTTATGAGACTGCCCCCGCAATACCTAGTTGTACACTGCCACAACCCCTTCCTAGGAAACATGCTTAGGAAACCCCTCTTTTAGGCAACATGTTTGGTGAACCTTTCCACATAGCAATGCAATCCTTCTATTGGCACATTGATGCTTTGTTTGACTTGAAAAATTGTTCTATTTGTAATGAGAGCTATGTTGGCATGAGAGTTCGACCATCTAGTTCTAGCGTTATTTGCTTGTGTTATGCTTTTGAAAAGGGTGTGCATAGATATATCTTGGAAAAAAAAATGGATCTAGGTGCACAACCAGTTGTCCTTGCAAAGCTTACTCAAGTTGAAGAAATTCTTATAGTGAGAGTTGCTCCCATTTTGCAAGTAACCCATGCTAGAGGAGGCCAATATAAATATAGTGGGTGCACTATAAGCTTCCCATAAGACATCACTTGCATTGCAACTTTGTTTCCACACTGAATTTATGATCTTGAAGTTGTCATTATGTGAAGAATTGGCATGCAAGGGACAAACTATGATTGATATGTTGACAAACATAATGTCATGGCTACATTAATTTATAAAATTGAGAATGACCCGTACTATAGTGATGTTGCAATAGATTGTGATGTTTTAAATTTTTTGTGTCCTACAAGTACTAACATATCTGATCTCTTGCACATAATGGAAGAACCGAGGCATGGCCCAAATCAACCAATGGTAGGTGTAGAAAGTGTTCTTGATGAGGACACTGACCTTCAAGACTTCTCATCATTTATTCTATTGATGCTGACGCCTCCTCAAGAATTGTAAGCAATTAGAGATTCCTTACAAATTAAAGACACTACTCAAAATACCTTTCCTTGGCCTAAAATAGATTCTAGGCCTATCAATGAATATAATATAAAGGGTTATTAAGTATGGCTTTTCCAATGTTGTTCCCAACTGGCATGGCAATTCCGATACAATCGAGAATAGTACAAGTTCACTTACATGAATATGTCATGCACTTGACGAGATATTATGATAATAGATTTGCGGGGTATGCCAGATTTAGCTATTACATTTATAATTTAATAATGAGACATTGAAGCCAAAAATCAACATCTATTTTTATTAAAACAAACTTGGAGAAAAGAATCCCAACATTGGTTCTAGCTCTATGATATTTGCTTCAAAATGCACTAGATACAAAAATAGAAAACCAACTTGTTTTCCTTGGTGCATCCTTGCAAGGAACTCACTCATATTGGGCCAAGAGTTTACAAGAGCTTGCAGCAATGATCCACCAGCTTGGTACACTAACTCTTTTTTTCACTTTAAGTTTGGCAGATACAAAATGGCCTAATCTGCATAAGGTGATTGAATCCAAAACCCAATTAGATTCACCGTACTCTTGAGCACACTTCACAAAAAACATTGTGCCAAACCAGAACATAACAACCTTGTACATGCACCTGCAATTCACCATTTTTTGTGAAGAGGTTATTGAGAAACTTTTCCACACAAAGGACTATTGGTATAGGTATGAGTGGCACCATCCTGGTTTAGCACATGTACATAGTTTCTTGTGGCTCCCAGATGCCCCAAATATGGACATGGTCAATTGGTCCAACCATCATGATCTTCAATAGGAAAAAAAAATCTTTGATCCGTATGTTTTAGCAAGGAACCCTTGCGCCCCAGAACAGGTAATGTCGAGGATCCACCGCTCAGCCTTGGATGACCCATGCTTGCTTAATACTACAGAAATTTCTTCTATGGATCCAATGGTCAACTATAAATAGTTGTTAAACATAGTTCAAAGGCATACCAAGTGCACTCAATACACTTTCCTAACGAAAAAGGCCAACAATTTCAATGTTGCTACAAAGCTCCATGGAATACACAACCATCTTCCACATTGACAATTGACAGTGAATTGAACAAATCATACAAACCAACAAAAAATGATGATTATTTTAATATCCACAACCCTAAGATCCTTGTAATTTGGCAAGAAAATGTTGATTTCCAACCAGTATTGTCTACAAAAGTTTTCCTAAACTACATTTACAAATATGCATCAAAGTCTGAGAGAAAATCTGAAAGCTACATTGATATCTTGGAAAGGCGTGCAAATACAAATTCATCTAGGGATAAAGCGTTGCTTGCATACCAAAAATTCATGATGAATTTGGTTGTTGATCATGAAATTGGTGCATAAGAAACATGTCATATGCTACAAAAGTTGCCCCTTGTCATCTCAAGTCAACATTTCTTGTTTTTAAATGTTAGTAGGCAAACATTCAATCGACTGAAAATGGTTGACAATGGTGATGACCTTAACAGTGCTTATATTTATTCCTACATGCAAAGATCACCTGAAATGGATAAAATATCCCTTATTCATTTTGCACAACTCTATAGATATCACAAAAACCACAAAGGCCTGGCCTTTCATGCTCACTCGCAACCTGCAATCATCATTGTTTACTTGCTTTTCAAGACCATCCCCCCTAAACAAAGTGATGCCTATGAAACATTTTGTTGGTTAGAATTATTTCTATACAAACCTTTCCAAAATGTGGAGGCTGACGTAGGGCTTACAAGAGAAACCATAACAAAAAATTGGAGACTACTCATTGTTGTTGGCTATGTTGCTTGGCATGTGAATAGATTTACTAATCGCCTTGCAGTTGAGGAGGGTAGTGATAGTGATACTGATAGTGCACAGTGTCTGCCACATATAAAACAGTATGAATGGGAGTTTGTCTCTCGATTTGGTGCAACAAACAATGTTTTCTTTGACCAGCTGCAGCTCTTGGGTCGACGGGACTTTGACCTACACCATAGGTGGGACAGCTACAATGTCCCAAATAATCTTCATAGTATTGTTGAACAGTTTGTTGCAACAAGTAAATTGCATACACTTGAAGACACACTTTCCTCCTTTGCAATGCCAACCCTTTCTCATCACTATCTCCTAGACAGGAGCTTGCTTTGAGAATCATTGAACAACATCACATTGGCCCATCCTCATCACCTCTGCTTCAGATGATTATTCAAGGAACCCGCTGGAACAGGAATGTAATTCTTGATTGAAAAGAAACAAAGAGCACTAAATTGATTGTTGAGTAAAAAAATGAACCATTTGCTTGTTTTGGCACTAATGGGTGTTGATGCTTACAATGTTCATGCCTCCACAATGCATATTTCTCTTCGCATACCAATAAAAGATATGAATCCATTGAAAGGACAAGCATTGACCATATTTCAAGAAGACTTCAAAAATATTAAGTACATACTAATTGATGAAATGAGTTTCTTGGGTCCCAAGTTGCTGCTAAAAATAGATAGTCGATTGCGACAAGCATTCCCTTCAAGAAATTTGTAGCCATTCGATGGTGTTTCTATTATACTCATTGGTGATTTGGCACAACTTCCCCCTGTTATGGATAGACCTATCTATAGTTTTTTTTCCATAGCATTGGTGCTTTGGCACACTTTCAATATTTTTGTTACGCTTGACACTATCTTCCATCAACATGGGAAATCTGAATCACAACAGTAGTTCTATATGCTCCTTATGAATATTAGAAATTGCCAGGCATCCCTACCTGATTGGAAACTTCTTATGAATGAAAGAAAATCCATGCTTGCATCTAAGAAAAATGAAAAATTTGATCAAACTATCAACTTATTCCCAACTAATAGCCTAGTTGCTTTGCACAATAGGAAAATGCTACAACAATTAAATATTCCAATTGCAATTAGTGCTGCTGAATTTTCCCAACAAAATACACTTGATTATGTTGATGACGAGTAGTGTCAAGTTGAACTGTTGCTTGCAATTGGTCAACAAGTAATGTTGACAACAAATCTTTGGGTGGCAGCTGGCTTGGTAAATGGATCCTTGGGTTTAGTGAAGGCTATTGTATATGCCATGGGTACTAAACTACCCAAACCGCCTAAATATGTTGTTGTTAACTTCCAAAACTACATTGGACCAAAATGGGATTAGGAGAATCCAAAATTCATCCCCATTATCCCATTTACATGAGACAACTGAAGACAACTCCCATTGACAATGGCTTGGGCTATCACAATCAACAAATCTCAAGGCCTAACACTAGAGAAAGCTACAATAGATATTGGAACTAAAGAAAGGCAAGGACTAAAATTCATAGCTCTCTCTCACGTTAAATCACTAGAAGGAATGCACATAGATCCACATTTCTCTTTTGATAGATATTCTAGGCTCCACTCCAACAAATACAATGCACTTCAAATCAAAGAAGACGAATGCCTCCAACAATTGTTTGCACTGCCACCATCATGAAATTTTTTTGTTCTCCACGGTACCTACACTACTTTTTCTTTTCCTCTTTGTCTCAATTCTATTAGAAGACCCTCAATTCCCAACCCTATTCAGTTTACCCAACATTTCAAAAGATTAAGTTATACAGACATTACTCCAAGAAGTTCTTATTGAACAGTTGCTTTCGCTTTCCCCTTTTTTCTAACAACAAACATCAATTATCTAAATTTCAACTTGCTCTCAATGCCTTCCTACGCTTGAATGAAATAGTACCACCTCCATAACTATAACACTTGAATTATTTCTTTCTAATACTTATAGATTCAAACAAATTTAGATTGGGAACATTTCCAAGTGTTGCTGCAGAGGTTTATAATAGTTAATACCTTTATGCTTGCAAGTGCCCCATGTTGTTTGACTTGAAACTATTTTGTATTTGTATACAAGGTAAGGTTGTATTTCATTCTTTCCATCTATTCTTTTCTAATTACATTCAAATTTCTTTGTGACAAATGTTGTAAGTCTATATATTCTCCTAACAAGATAATAGTGATCTCAGGTTAATAACATTGGTAGGTTGCAGAAGACAATTATATTCAATTGTTCACATATTGTTTTTGATAGATGGGGAAAAGGTTTTGAATGGACGCGAAACCATGTACAATAGGTTTTGAATGGACCCGAAACCATCAGGACTTACAAGGGTCCCAGACCCACACCAAGACGAACAAGCTGCACAAAGGATAAACTAAAATACAACCAACAGCAAACCAAGGACACATCAAGACAACAACCAGCCAACATGCAACAGGTTGCCAAGAAGAGCATCAAGAAATCACTTGAATCTTGACTTCATTGGTTTTAACGAGCCCAACAACCTACTACACTCCATTGTTATAGACAAGACCATCAACCCATAACACAAGGTTTTGACAAGGACCTTAAACCCAATACAACTTTTCACAGTACAAATCATGATCAAAGCTCCACCAGCAGAAGTAGTAGAGTCCAGCAAAGCACCCCTTCCAAAATTATAGGAAAGGTAAACACAAAAGCATAAAGCTCCAACAGTATCCTTCAAAAGTCGTTTGTTCTTTCCACCTCTATAGAAAAGAAAACCCAACTTCTCGTAGCTGCAATTGTCAATGATCGTGGGGTTGAAAGTCTCAAAGATCTACTTCCAAATCAATATCTCCACCTCCATAGAAGATAAAGAAAAGAGCACAGCATGTAGGTTCCCATCAAAACCCAAACCACCATAAAACAGGGCTTCAATAGCCCCCCAACAGCTTTTCCAAGCACAACAAGCCGCATCCCACTCCACCTCTATAGGAGAACAGTCACTTCTAGCCACATCCATCTCCCCCTCAATAGAAGATAGGACCACCTCCATAGGAAAGACCAGAATAACCCAAGGATGCACCGAAAGAGGCTTGAAAAGCAAAGCCATGGAACCAAGAAGGCGAGGGACAAATAAACCCCCACTGCAACAAAACCCAGAGGTCAAAGAAATAAACATAGACACATAGACCCCATCCTAAAAAGGAAAGCACCCAAAGAGGCCCCGAAGGACTCCATGGCAGAAGCACCTCTCCCAATAAAACAACAACGCTTCAGGAACAAGGAGAGACAAGAAACAAAGAAACCAACATTTTCCTGCCAAAGGGACAGAGCTGAAGCTGAAGCAAACAAAGCAACCCTCAGATAAACAAACAAAGAGCTCTCCCAGTCAGGGTTGAAGCTGACCACGGATATCACATATTGTTTTCTACACTTTGTAAAAGGTATACCTGCATCCTATTCATAACATTTATTTTATTCGACACATATTAGATATTATTCTTTGCAAATTATGCAACTTTTTATACTTTCCTATCTAAATACTTTGTAGTGATGATACATTTTTGTTGTGATAAACTTCTAATCTCCCTTGTTCCAAATGATATTCCCTTGACAAAATTTTACATTCAAAATCCATGCATTGACGTATAGTTTAAATTCCAAGATGAAAAACTACTCTGCTTAGAGTTTTGGTCACAATCCATGACACTTGATGCCATAATGTGGAAGGGTGTAAACTAGGCCTCCCTTACTTTCTCAATCTTCCATTACATACCTTGCACAAGGTATGCCTACATTTTATTTGCTTCTACTCTTCTACTCCACCTTCACTGCATACAATTTTTTATGGATTCTATAATTCTTCACATTTTTTGATTGATTTATTATCTACCAATGGTATGTGTTTAGTGTGCTAAATTTTTAATTGTTCTTTCATGTTTGCAACCATACTCAACGTAAAAAATCATCCTATGTACAACTTTTGATACCTTTAGAGCTTGCATTAAGTAATAAATGGCCTAGAAATTGCTTTCACCATTGATCCCAATGGTGGGAAATTTATTTTTCCTTTCTTGGGGGTTTGGTGAGAGTGCATGATGCTCCATGACCCAATATGGTAGGGTGGACATCAGTTGACATCGGGTGTTGCTTTCTTATATTAACCATCCATTTTGTGACATACACCAGGTATGTCTAAGTTTTGTTTGCTTCATTCCTTGCATTACAACTCCATAGCAAATTGTATGTTATAAAAATATTAGCTTTCACATCTCTTACTTTACATGTTGTCTATCAATTAGAGATGACCACTGCACTAATATTTTCACTTTGCTCTTATTCTTCCAGATGATACTCAAGCCATTATGTGGATTCCAATTATTTAATTTAAACTCATTAGTAGCCAAAATTTTTCTTCTATCATTGATCAAAGTGGTAGGGTGCACACCAGCCCTTGTTTATTTTATGTTTTATTTTATATATTTTATGTACACATTTGTTTATTTCTGAGATAAGATTCAATTGGAATTCATATGTTACAGGCTATGGTTGCGATTGAGTAAAACATTTAATGTTAATCCACTTTCTCTTCGTGTCCATTGGAAATTACTTTCAATGGTGTTCTCTTCAAAATGTTGTGTCTTTTCACTTTTGAAAGCCATACTGTTCACATAAGGTCAGGTAATTTATTGGTTATTGTTCTCTATCTTACCCTGTATTTATTTATTTTGCATATGGTTTTCTTGTGCATGCTATGTTATTTCAATTTAGAGCTTGCATTAAGCAAGCATCAGCCTAGATATTTCTTTCACCATTGATGTCAATGGTTGGTATTTTATTTCTCCTTGCTTGGGGGTTTGGTGATAGCGCATGATGCTCCATAAGCCAATATGGTAGGGCAGACATCAGGTGTTGCTTTCTTATGTTGAGAGTCTATTCTGCAACATACACCAGACATGCGTAAGTTTTGTTTACTTCATTTCTCGCATTGCAACTTCATAGCAAATTGTATATTATAAAATAATCAACTTACACATCTCTTGGTTTACATTTTTTGTATGAATTACAAATGACCACTACACTAATATATGCACTTTCCTCTCATTCTTCCAGATCATACTGAAGCCATAATGTGGATTCCAATGATTTCATTTTCACTCATTAGTAGCCAAAACATTCCTTCTATCATTCATGAAAGCGATAGAGTTCCAACCATCCCTCGTTCTCTTCCCTGCCTGCTGAAATCTAACACACACACAATTATGGTTAAATTTTATTTATATCATGCCTTGCATTACATGTCTATTGTATATTTTGTAGTATACATTATACAAGTTTTTAAATGTGGTGATTTACATATTCTCTCTCAAATTCAGACCTTCACCACACTAAGATTTACATTTTTTTGTTATTTTCACAGACCATACTCCACCTATAATGGTGATGTTCATTAACTAATTGAAAACTTAGTTGCAATGGTCAAATGGAAACTACATCCCACTATACTCGACGTTGATTGTGATAATAAAAATTAATACTATGCTTGATCACACTTGTCAAGACTATATATCCATGCTCAGTGGTTTTGTGATAGTCCATGACTCTCCATCGCCCAATATGGATGGCGGGAAACCACAACTCGTCTTGTTGTGTTTTATTTTATATATATAATGTAGACATATGTACATTTCTAACGTAAGATACAAATAGAATTCATATGTTTTAGGCTATGCTTGCTATGGAATTTATATTGTCATATTTTGTAGAAGGTAATGTTGAAAAGAGTCTATTTTATGGGATTTTTCTTTTGCTTATGGTTGCAACAGAATAAAATAATACATGTTGTTCATTCTATGTTTACTTAAATTACATATTATTAATTGTCATTATCTTCGTTAAGCTATATTGGGTCCATTTTAATATTAATATATATACATAAGAATTAAATCGTCCAGATTATGGATTTTTTTGTCAATTATTACTGTATACCTCAGCCTGTATTGTGTGCTTCTACATTTGAGTGGCTACTAAAACCAATCTTGTTTGATTTATGGCTTGAATTTTTTGAATTATGGCTTCCATTTTCTAGTTATGGTTACAACATAATAAAATAATTTATGCTATAATTTATTCCATGTTTCATTACATGAGGTATTATTGACTTTCATTCTTTGCATTGTTCCATCCTACATTTTTCCATTTCTTTGCAACTCGCACCGCAAACTTAGGCTATATTGGGTATATTTTAATATCAGTATATATATGTAACATTAAAATTGTTAAGGTTATGGAGTTTTGGTTGATTCTTATTGTAAAGCTTGGGCTATATTCTAGCTTTGTGCATGTGGGTGGTTGTTGAAAGTAATGTTGTTTGATTTATGGCTTTCATATTCCTGTTAATATGGTTGGAATAGAATAAAATAATTAATCTATTGATTCTATCTTTGGTTACATTAGGTATTATTGATTATTGTTGTCTGCCTTAGGCTATATTGTGTATATTTTAATTTGACCCCCCATGTACATCACTGCCTATCGGCTCATCGTTGGGTGTTTCTACACGAAATTGCTAGTTATTAATTTTTTTTTATTTAATAAAGTCTTAAATTTAAAATATTTCTCTAGAGATATACATTATTTTTCAAAATAAAATATGGATGATATTTTCTTTTTGCAATGCTTTCATTTTTTATATTTTCTTTGTATTTAATTTTATAATTTTAACTTTATTTTAAATGTGCACTTATTATGGAAACCTTTTATATTAGATTTTATATCTAAGTTGTCTTTAAAAAAAATAAAAAATTCTTTAATAAAGTCTTAAATTTAAAATATTTCTCTAAAGATATTAATTATTTTTCAAAATAGAATATGGATAATTTTTTCTTTTTGCAATGCTTTCAATTTTTAAAAATATATTGATTTTTTTTATGTGTAACAATAAACTTAGGATATTTTTTGTTCAGGTTTTTTTGGTGGCCCTTGCTGGCCTTGGGTTGCTGGCTGTTGTGTTTCTTGGGCCTTATTTTGATACAACCTTTTTGTCTATGGTGACTTTAATGCTTATTCCTATTTTCTATAAACTTTGTGGTTTCGGGTCCCTATAAAACCCATTTTTTACTTTATCAAAAACAATAAATTTAGGATATTTCCTTTTTATTTGGTTTTCTAT
The DNA here is from genome assembly GCA_007258455.2 of Sequoia sempervirens. Lineage (NCBI taxonomy): Eukaryota > Viridiplantae > Streptophyta > Pinopsida > Cupressales > Cupressaceae > Sequoia > Sequoia sempervirens. The sequence continues at coordinate 44,147 of VDFB02365847.1, read as the reverse complement.
TTTTTAGTTTTAAATAGATTTCTTTAGAATATTTAAAAATAAGTTTCTAAACTTTAAAAGCTTAACTATAAAAGAACATTTTTTCGAAAAAAAAATCTTAAATTTAGAAACTTATTTTAATATGCAATAGTAAATTAATGAAATTCCTTTCATACTCGAGTTTCTAAATTATAGAAACTTTTGTCCAAGAAAAGTTCTTTCATACTTTTTTAAAATTTTAAAAACTTATTTTCATGTCTAATGGATATCTCTTTTTAAAAGATCTTGGATATTTTATTTTTAAGTATATTATTTACAAACTTATTTTTATATGAAATAGTGAATTTAACTTTTTTTTATACTTAATTTTCTATTTTATACTTATTTTTATAATTTTCTATTGCATACTTTATTTTCTATTTTATACTTAATTGCATTATATAGTTATATTTTATTTTCTATTTTCTATTTTTTTTGTGATGAAATATATAATTAATTTCTCTTAATCATTTATTTTCTCTTTTGCACATATGGCATGACTAATATCTTTGATTTTTTTTTTGTGTGGATATCAATCTTTTCTTAAAAATCATATTTCTTCCCTTCTTATTGATATAATGGCAACATCAATATTACCTTGAGCTAGTATACATTAGTTTAAAAAATATAAATTCCTTAAAATACAATGATTTTCATTTAATATCTCTGAATTCCCTTTACCACTCAACTCCAAAATCCTGACTGGCATCACGAAATTTTGGAAGTCTTGTCTCTATTTACAAAAAAGTATCCATTCTTCAATATTTTTATACAAGTTTTTAGATGGGCATGTCCATAACAAGAAAAGACAAGATAAAGGGACAAACAATAATTTATATTAATATTTATAAGAAAAACCCAAAGGTATTGACATAATATCATTCATATTTGCTCTAATTAGCCGATGGAGGCTGTTATTGTATAACCCCACCGGCATTCCCCTAGTCTGACGCCAGCAGGAACCCCCATGAAAGGCACGTTCATTTGTTTCCGACCACCGTGTACGGGACCCTCTGTGTACGATGCCATAGCTGGCACATTTAATGATCTCAGTCACACCGTGGAGAGAAAAAAGCTCAAGTCTGAGGAGGATTCATCTACGGTGATTTCAAAATTGCTGAGGTGGATGCTTTCATTTGCACTTTTTGTTTCAACGTACGAGCGCCTGGGGGTTGCAGTATGGCTCTTTTTTTTGCTTGTGGGATTCATTCGGCACACAGCTCAGAAAACGGTAGGGTTTCTTGGTGACTCGAACGTTGGCAAAATGGGCGTGGCGACCACACTCAAGGCAATTTCGCAGGTTCGGAGGGGCCAAAGCCTGCGGAAGAGGGATTCCCGGCTGTCGATCTGGAGCCGAGCTAGCAGGTACATAACACGCTGTGTACTTAAACGCCTCCCAAATCAGTTTTGTCTCCATAACCGAAGGGATTTCAGTCCACTGAGTAACACTTCTTTCGGCCAATTTCGGTTTCACACTATAACTTGAGAATACATTGGCAAAACAACTATATTTGCCATTGGTTATAAGTGACTTTCCGCTTCCGTACTTTGCACGAGCATCGGCGACAAAATTTTGAATATTATTTCGCATGTGGTTTCTAAATTTCTCACCAAATACGCAATAGCAGACCAAATTTAGGAGTCCTTTTTGGCCTTCGCATGCTTCCCGCACTTTTCCCACCCTAACCCCATTTAGCAGATCACCAACACAACT
>VDFB02365847.1:0-31394 GCA_007258455.2 Sequoia sempervirens | reverse complement strand
ACCATGGCTAGCTACTACTCCCACCTTAATATATTGTAGATCTGGAAGTATGATCATTTCAAATGGTCAGAAACAAAAGGAATTGTCACTCTATCTTCCAACACAACCATCAATTCAACCAAAAACTCAACTTTGGGTTGACGAGGATATATAATCAAAGGGTGATGGTATTGTAAAGTTAGCTATGGTTACTTTGGTTGAACATGTTGATGAATGTGAAGAACAAGAGTTTACTTCTGAAGACATTAATCCAATTGAGAAAGAAAATTGTCAAGCAACATTGCATCAACAACACTCTTGTCCTCTGAATGCACTTGTTGAAAATTCCCTTGATTCTTAAAATGACACTAAGGAAATTACAATAGTTGGGGATTCACCTCTCAACATTAATTCATCTTTATCCCCAACACAAGAAAAAGAATTGAAGGAAAATTTAGAAAAACATATTGAAGCATTTTCTTAGGAGTATACAAATATGAGAGGAATTCATCCTTCATTTTATAGTCATCATATTTACATAAAAAATGTAAGACCAATCAGACAAGGTCAAAGGTGAATTAATCTTGTTCTTTGTGATATCATTAAACAAGAAATAGAAAATCAGCTAAAACTAGGGTTCATTTACCCAATATCCGATAGTCAGTTGGTTTCTCCATTGGTTGTCCAAAAACAAAATGGTACATGGCATGTGTGTGTGGATTATAGGGAATTCAATAAAGCCAAAAAGAATGATCATTTTCCATTGCCATTCATTGATCAAGTACTTGATAACCTAGCAGGAAACAATTATTTATCTTTTCTTGATGGATTTAGTGGATACAATCAAATCCAAGTAGCTCTTGAAGACCAAGATAAAACTACTTTTACCTTTCCTTGGGGTACATACGCTTATACAGTTTTACCAGTTTGACTATGTAATGTGCCTGTCAGTTTTCAAAGAGAAATCCTTGCTATCTTTGTAGATTTCACCACTTTGTGTGTCAAAGTATTTATGGATGACTTTACGATTCATACACAAAAAATTTAGGAAGCACTTAAAAAATTAGAAAATATTTTTCAGTGATGTAAAGATCATAGGTTATCCTTAAATCATGAAAAAAGTTCAATAATGATAACATAAGGTATTGCTCTGGGACATCACATCTCAAAAGAGGGGATAAAAGTTGATCCCAAGAAAGTTGAAATTATTCAAAACATTGAGATCCCTAGGAATCAAACTAGTGTTTGAAGTTTTCTTGGGCATGCCATATATTATAGAAGATTTATTGAATGATTTAGTAAAATTGTTGTAGCTTTTTTTACATTGCTCAAGAGAGAAGAGGAGTTTGTATGGACTGAAGATTGTCAAAGGTCTTTTGAGAAAATTAAAATAGCTTTAATGTTCAACTTCTCCAGTTATCAAAGGACCTGTTTGGGGAGATCCATTTCACATACATGTTGATGCATCCAATTTGGCTATTGGAGCAGTATTAGGACAAAAATATGACAATGATTCCATGCATGCAATTTATTATGTTAGCAAAAATCTAAATCCTGCTGAAAGAAATTATACAATAACAAAAAAAGAATTTTTAGCTATAGTATATGCTATTAACAAATTCAAGCATTATATTACAAGTTACAAAGTTTACGTACATATAGACCATGTTGCAATTAGATATTTGATGAAGAAGGTTGTAGTACATGGACACATTATCAAATGGTTATTGTTGTTGTAGGAATTTGATGTGATTATCATAGATAATCTTGGAAAGGATAATGTTGTTAATGACTTCCTTTCCATAATTTTTTTGTAGGATGATCAAGAACTAGTGGATGCCACATTTCCAGATGAAAATTTATTTGCAATATCAATTCATCCACCATGGTTTACTAATTTGGAAAATTACCTTGTAATAGGTAAGTGTCCAAATCACTTCAGTCATAAACAAAAAAGAAGGTTAATTTGTGAAAGTTCTATATTTCAGTGGATTAATGGTCTTTTATTTAAAATGTCCCCTGATCATGTTCTTCACAAATTTGTTGTTTATTTAGATGTCTATGATGTAGTACACGCCTTCCATCATGATCTAGAAGGAGGACACTATTCAATGGTTAGAACAATTCATAAGATCCTAGGCGCTGGTTACTTTTGGCTGTCAATGACAAAGGATGTTTCATTCTTTATTAAGCATTGTGATGAATGTCAGTAGATGGGAAGACCCATGCCAACAATGGAGATTCCATTTCAACCTCAAATATCTTTGGAACCATTTGAAAATTGGGGAATTGATTTTGTAGGACATGTTGATCCACCTTCTAAAGGGAAACATTATATAATTTTTTGTACAGACTATGCAACAAAATGGGTTGAGGTGAAAGAATTTCCAGCAACAAGAGAGGAAAAAGTAGCATATTATTTACAGTACAAGCAAATTCTTCAGAGGTTTGGTGCACCAAGAGAAATTGTTTTAGACCAAGGAACACAATTTGTATCAGTAATGATGGAATCCTTTTTGCAGAGATATCAGATGACCCATAGGAAATCTTTGCCATATCATCCTCGATTGAATGGGCAAGTTGAAGTCACTAACCAAGAATTGGAGAATATCTTGACAAAGACTATTTCATTAAGTAAAATAGACTAGGAAGAGAGGTTAGATGAAGCAGTATGGGCTTATAATACCACGTGGGAAACAACAATTGGATTTTCTCCCTATGAAGTTGTGTGTGGGAAAAAACCAGTCATGCCTATAGAATTTGAATTAAGGACACTAAAAATAGTAGTAGAAGTTGGAATTGATTTACCAAATTCTAAGAAAAGTAGAATTTTGTAGCTAAATAGACTTGATTAGATGAGAATGGAGGATCTTCATCATACAAAGGTAATCTAGAAGCAAAGGAAGGAATGGAATGATAAGAATATTGTGTCCAAATAGTTCAAGGAGATTGGGAATTATTATTTGACTCCAAATTTGAAGAGTTTAAATGGACAATTCCATACAAGATAGTTAGGAACCTACGAGATAGATCATGTATTTGAAAATGGAGTTGTTCAATTAGTACTATTTGATGGAGAAAAGAGAGTTATGCTAGTTAATGGTCATCGATTGAAAACATATCATAAGCCAACAACAAAGGAGGAATTTTTAGATGATCTGCAACACAGAATTGAACATTTTCTCATGGAAGATATCTCTTCCATGAGAGGAGATATTTGAACCTTTGAAGAAGGCATGAATAAACAAGGTAAATTGAAAACAAAAAATTGGCAGTTTACCTTGGGAAAAGAAAGTAAATTGAAAACAAACAATGGCGATCTTTCTAGGTTAACTCCAAGTAGCTTGTGAAAGCTCCTGAAGAAACCTAAGCTCTTGAAAGCTCTTGAAAATTTTGAAGACTCCAATTGGCTCGATAGCTCCTGAAGACTCCTGAAGGTCTAGAACTCCTGAGAGCTCCTAAAGGCTCTTGAAGACTCCTGAAGGTTCCTAAAGGTCTCAAAGGCTTGCAAAAAATAAAGGTACACATTTAATGTGAATATTATTCTTGAAATATTATTTTCTAAGGTAGTTAAACTAATGTAAAATAGGTAAATATTTATGAGTTTAGAAATCTCTGCCATATTGTTATTAATAACTATAATAAATTCTTTTTAATCATTTCAAAAGGTGGTAGAAAAGATGGTATAAGTAAGATGTGACATTAAAATGATGTTCGTAATGATTGCAGGTCATGTTGCGATTCGCCTATCTTTTGAAAATCTTTTCTAATTTAAGCTGACATGTGTAAGGAGCACCACCTTTTGCAAATTGAATTGCAATTGCAAAATTATTACCTGTGAAGTGTCTAAAGTAGTAAAGGAATTTAATGCAAAGAAATAATAACACATCATGTCATTTTTCAAAATAGTTGCTTCAAAAATAAGAAAAGATCATTCTAGAAATTTTAAAATAGCTTAGTCCTCCAAGTTGAATTCAGTCATTTTTCTACAGAAAAGATGGGAAACAAAAGGAATGTGGAGCCATTTTTTCTTACTATTGATTCTAAAACCAAGAGGATATTGAGAGAATTAGGATGGTTGAATTTTATTCTATAGTATGAATGTTTTAAACAAGAAATTGTGGAAGAATTCATGAGGAATTTCCTTGTAAATGTCAGAAGAGTCAGAGGAGAGAACATTGAAGTTACTCCTAAAATTATAAGTGAAATTTCAGGAATTCCTACTGAGGGAAAACTAGTTAAATAGGGATTAGTAAAGTTTGATAAATTGGTGGCAACATTTCACTAGGAACCATAAAATAGTCCTAAGATTCTCATGCATAAAGGATATTAATCGGGAATAGCACGTAGCAACTTGGATGAGCCTTGGAGAAATGTTTCAATGTGGGTAATGGAATTCTTCACATGTGATGGACAATACGACACTATATTAGGGCCAAGAATGCAACTATTGATACACTTGAGGTATGGAAACACAAAACCCTCTGCTAGAATCAATTTGCCATCATTTTTGTTTGAACAAATTGCTTCAATGATTTCTCAGATAAAATCTATAGGATATTCTTCCATAAAATACCATGGTTTAATTCATTTGATAATTAAACACCATTTCTTAAAGAAAGAGTCTAGGTAGTAGGGTTGGCTTGAAATTTTGTCTGCACCTATTGAAAAACAAAAATGAAAAACCCACAAAGGGGCTCACGACAAAAAGGGAAAAAGTAGAAAAGGGTGAATCTTCTAAAGGAGAGCAGAAAAAGGGTAAAAGAAAGCTATAGGAATCCTCTAGGATGACCTATATTGCCTCCAAAAAGAGAAAACAAGATTGGACTAAAGAAAGATCTAGTATTGTTGAGACTATTGTGTCAACCTTTGAAGAAACCCCTATCTCTTTAATCCCTAAAGAAACTTTTGAAGCCCATGAAGAAACCCAAACACCAATGTCATCCCCTAAACAACCTCACAACCCTCCTAAAGGCCAAATGCCATCTCTTGAAAGAACCCTAATATCCCATGTCCATGAATATGTTGAAGAGTCTGAAGTATAGTAAGAAGAAAAGGAAGCTCCATAAGGGTTTGAGGAAGAAGAGGCCAAAAGATCACCTTCACCTTCCCCGACTATTAAGAGAAAGAAAGGTAAAAAGCCTATAGTTGAAGAGGAAGAATTTCATGAAATACAGAATGAGGAAGAATTAGAAATATAGGAATTGTTGAGAGCAATGAAATTTTCCAAGATTGAAATTGAGTTAGAGCAGGAAAGGAGGAATATGCAATTTTTTGGGGAAAATTTGAAAAGAAAAGAGGAGGAATTACAACAATCCCTCAATAAAACTTAGGAAATGGAAAAGGAACTTGAACAAAGGGAATCAAGGTAAAAAGAATAGTTGAATAACACGGAGGAAGCTTTAAAGAAAGCTAGTGTACTAGCATTGGCAAATGCAGAGGAAATAACAAAATTGAAAGAGGAATTGCAGTTGAAAGAAGAGCAATTCAAACAACACTCAATCAGGTTTAATTCTCAAGAGGCTTATACTTTTGCAGCTCCACCACATTACCTTGCTCTACCTCCTATTCCATATGATATTCCATCAGATGTTCCATGGAGAACTCAACTTAGATATCTTTTTTTGGAAGATCTGAAATTAAAGCATGAAAATGGTTAGTTAAAAAGACAAGTACAAAAATTGGAGGAAGAAAGAGATGAACTAGAAAGAAGATTTGAGCAAGCAATTGAGATATCCTCTATAGTGTTGTCAATGAGGAGACCATCAAAGATATATTTAAGTAGAGGTGACACAAACCCCTCTCTCACGATTTAATTTCAACACAAATGCAAATTCTTAATTCATTGTGAATTTTAAAGAAACTGCAACATGCAACTTGCATTAAAATGAAAAATCTGCAATTACAAAATAATAAAGTCTCATTGAGACTATGGGTGCCACATATTCCCTTTACAACATCATAGAATTCATTGCAAAACTCTGCAACATTCCATAGAATTTATGTGCTTATCAAGCACTACAACCAACCCACATGCACACTCTGTCACTCTTCAACAATGGCTGCAATAAAATTCTTGAAGCCTTCACACTTTGCTGCAATTTTTCCTTAGAGAAAAATCCACCTTAGTTGTGAGTTTCCTCAACTTTGAAAACTAACTTCAAAATGTAAATGAATTATCTTTTATTACAAACTTTCCAAATCTGCCAGAATGAAATGAAATTCAATTTCAATTTCATTTCCATTTCAAACTCAAAAATAATCTTTCCCAAAAATCCAAGGAGAGAATTTCTAAATTGAAATTCAAATAAATCAAAAATCAAACTTCTCACACACACACTTTATCGGTAGTTTCCAAAATTTAACTCACTCATCAAAGTTGCCAATTTGATCAAATGGGAACCCACTTTGATAGTCCCTATTTTTTAGGGATTTGTGGAAGTTGAGATTTTATTTAAAAATAAAATCTTAAAAAAATCTCCTTTAACTTGCAAAAATCCAAATTTTGAATTTTTGCACTTCCATTTCCTTTGCAACACCTGCTTTTTCGAGCATAATCATTCAACATGAATTTTTAATGTAATTTAATTTAAAATTACATTAATTACAAATATTTGTGGCAACCATTTATTGAAAACCAAACCAAATTAAAATAAAATAAATTTGGTTGATGCAAGATTGCACAAGCCCATGGATGCTCCTGCATCATATATGCATTAATTTTGCGGGATAAATTTATGCAATGGAAGCTCAATCAATTACTTTTAAGGAGAAATCTTGATTATCTTAATGACAAATATTTTCTGTAAGACTATTTCCATAGCCACCCTGATATCCAGAACCAAATGTGTGAATTTTTTCAACATAGGTTTTTGATGGGAGATATTGATGATTCTTTGTTAAATGTTTATGATGGTGAATTACAAATCAGGTCATTTGTCTCCTTAATGCAAAATCAAGTTGAATGGTTGAAAAGTATTGAAAGATACAAAGTGACACAAAAAAGATACAGTTTACCAATGAGACCTGAAATTCCTCATGCAAAGAAATATATTACAAGAGTCTGATCAATTGTAAGGAAGAAAATATCAATCCTCTCTATGTTTTCAATTTGCTGAATAGTATATCTACTTTCCATAATGTTGAAGGAACACTTCCTCCAGTGGCAATAAATGCATTCGTCAAGAAAGATATTACACCATCCCTGAGACATTAAAAAGAAAGGAGCCTATAAGCCCAAATAATATCAGATGGAGCTTAATAAGGGTAAAACATGTGTGATCTCTCTGATAGAACAACAATAAGAATTTTGGGTTGGTATGTGGTTCAGGATGTTGATTATGATCATGCTTGCTCAGAAACTCAATGCACTAGACAATATTCTAGCAGAGGTCTTAAAAAACATGTATGAGAAACTAAAGAAGAATAATGGCTTTGCACTCAAGACTAGATTGCCACCACAATATAGGGAAGGATTGTTCGATTGTGCCATTTGGATGGAAGCAGTGAAAAAAGACAAGTAAACCACTATAATTATTGAAAAAGAACCATGATGACATGGTTCACAATAGGTCGGGAAGAATTTTTGAGGGGCTCAGAAATATTTTCAATTACTCATTTCATGGTTTAAAAGACTTTTTTATTTTATTAATTAACATGACTGGCAGTAGACTATATGCTAATATATTTACTTTTTTTACTTTATGTTTCGATAATTTGGTAAATATATTAGATGTAATGTTTTATATTAAATGTATTGCTTTTGTGATGTTAAGATGAGTTAATTATGCAGTTTTAATCTTTTACTATCATAATTGGTATCCTATTCTTAAGGATCTTATTCAGGGTATTTAAAGATTGATGATTGGTGACTTCAAAGATAAAGTTAAACTCCTTGTTTAACCACATGAAGACAATCATGTCATTGATCGACCTAGATGGATAATTAATCACCGAAATTTCAAACTAGCTCCTTTTAGTCAGTTTAGGAACTTCTAGTCCCAACCTTGATCTAGCTTTTTTCCCTCTTTCTATCCTCAGTCATGTTTTAGTTCTATTTTAATATTTAGTTTAGATTCCTTGTGTCTTGGTAGTTAACACCGTGTTTTGAATTCAATAAGGATATAGTTATAAAAATCCATCTTTAGGTTTTAGAAAGTTCAGTTAGATAATTTTTAACTAGAATCTTGTAATGACTACACTACTCTATTATGGATTCATCTTTTGATTAATTTGAATGAAAATAAGAAGTTAACTCGAATCATTGTGTTAGAGATCTCACCAGAGGAAGAGCAGGGCCTGCTCAACCAAAGGAATTGATCTTGTGTGGTATTTTTTTTAGTTTGTTTTATTTTTGTTCATTGATATTAAATTTGGAATGTTAATTTTATTTTAATCATTTTCAGCAACTATGTTTAATCTCTTTTAAGCTAAGTTCCTTATGGTTAGAATGGCTTATTATATTTTTAGCCAATAGGCTTTTTGGGATAAATTTTCCTGAAATTTTCATCATCCTCATTGTTTTCCAGCTTCTCCAGCACTAGGGAAAACTTGGCAGATGGGTTTTAATGTGGTTAGTTTTTTCGTCAGCCCTGTCAGTTTAAGCTGTTGGACTTGGGTCTATGTTGTCGTGTCAAAGATGGCGGGTATTTGGTGTAAGGATAGAGGAGTCCAACGAAATGACTGAAGTGTAGAGGAGGCCAACGAAATGTCATTGGCATTGATTGTTGTATGATTTCCATGTAGTGGTGATGGTACAAGTACCATATGTTTTAAAGTCCTTGCAAAACAAAATGAATGTCTATCTAGTTATCGATAATGTATTCTTTGGTGTCATTGTGAGGGATTTTTATTTTTGTTGAAGGTAGTAGTGAGTGTGAAGGGAAAGCTTTTGTGAAGGTGCAAGTGCATTGAATGACTGTGCAATTTATGTGAAGGTGTATGAAGGTTATCTTCTATTTTGTTACATGCATCGATGGTTGCAAATGGTGAGGGTTGTCATAATTCCATGGTCTTGTTTGGCAGGTTGTTGAGAAAGAACAGAGGAAAGTTGAAGCAAGCGGGAAGGGGTGTTATTGAAGGAAGTGGGTAGAGGTGCATCTCATTTGGGTTATTCTTGAAAGAAATATTGTTTCATTGTGTCGTTTGTTGTTGGAAAGACTGTATAGTTTTGTGGGTTTTGGCATGTCAGTGACTATTGTTTCTATTGTTCCATTTATGGCTTCAGTTTTATGTGAATGGTTAGAAAATAGCCAATTTGTTGTGTTTTTGGTGAATGTTGAAATTGAGATCTCTTGTGTTTTGTGGGTTTTCCCTAAGAGATTTGATTTTTTGTAAATGCTATTTGAGAAGGAAAGCAATGTGTACATGTAAACTATAAAATAAAACTCAACACAATAAGGGTCTTGTGTGAATGGCTAGAAAATAGTTGATGTGTTGTGTTTTTGGTGAATTACCCCATCTAGGTTATGGTTGAAACCAATATTGATTCATTTAGGGTTGGTATTTTTGTGGTGAAGGTTTTGAGTCAGTATATAAGGAGGAGCCTTCTATGTTTTGTGTGTTTTGTATATGAGGCACTGTTGGAAGTCATTTTTTTGTTTCATTTTAGAATAACTCACATACAGTTGCAAATTTTCAATTGTGTATACATATGTGCATAGATATCCAAGAGGTGACTGAATATCTACACACATATGTATGAGGAAGTTGTATAGGACAGGTAAATGTCAATTGCATGCATGTGTATTTATGTATATGCATATGCAAATAGAGACATATTTACAACTATACATATGAGCAGGTGTAGATAGAAATACTTTGTTCACAACGCTATTGTTTGATTTATGGTTCAGCTTTTGTAGGTGTGTTTTTCTATGCATTTGGCATTGCCATTTTTAGTGTTTTGTGGGTTTGGCCATCTGGGTGAGTGTGGATAACAATATTGTTTCCTTCACATCTTTTGTTTTATGGCGATGGTTGGAATGTAGTAAACTATTTAATGTTATGTAATCCATGTTGTTTTGCATAAGGGACTATTCACTATTGTTGTTTGTGTTAGGCTAAAGTGTTACATTTATGGCTTTCATTTATCATTGGTATTATTAGGCCCATCACCAGTACATGCAAAGCATACATCAATTAATGTTGATGTGAACCAATGTTTAATTTCTATATCCTTCTCTATCCATGCAGCCCGAAAAATGCTGCCCTATTCCCAAAGGAACCAACAGCTTCCTTCACCACCTTTTTCATGAGAATTGGAAGGCCAAAAAATTGGGAGGCCAAGCAAAATTCTGAGTGAATTTATAAGCTATCTGCCACTATATATGTAAATGTGTATATATATATTTGTATATATATGTATATATGTATACAAATGTGTATACATATATATATATATTCCAATCAAACTTATAAGCTATCTACCAGTATATCTGTATATGTGTGTATATATATTTATACATCTCTATGTATATGTATATATGTATACAAATGTGTATATATATGTATATATATTTTGAGCAAACTTATAAGCTATCTACCACTATATTTCTATATATGTGTGTATATATATATATGAGTGTATGTATATGTATATATGCATATAAATATGTATATATATATCCATATACATATACTAGCAGGGATGATGAAAATCCTAACCAAACTATAGCCCATCCGCTAAGTATACCCTGGAACCGAAAAAAGAGGGAAAAATGTTGAGGTTGGTAAAAATTCCTAGCAAAGTTGACACAAGTATAGCCTAATGTAGGGAACAATAATCAATAATACTTAATGTAACTAAACATAGCATGGAAAGTATTAATTATTTTATTCTATTCCAACCATAGCGAGATAATGAAAGGCATAAATCAAATAACGTTAGCCTAACACAGACAACAATAGTGAACAATGCCTTATGCAAAACAATACCAGCAAAACGTGAACCCTAAATGAATCAATATTGGTTGCAATTGTAGGCCAAATGGAGAGAGACCAATGAAAAAATTGAAATATATATAAATAAATGAATATATGTACACATATATATAATTATTTTATTTTTTTCTAGCCATAAGTAGAAAATGAAAGCGATGAATAAAACAACAATGGTTTCAATAGCCACCCAGATGTAGAAATATAAGAATTGACCAAAACTCCATAATATTAACAATTTTAATCTTGCATATATATATATATATATATATTGATATCCATAAGAGAAAATGAAAGCCATTAATCAAATAACAATGGTTTCAATAGCCACCCAGATGTAGAACTATAAGAGTTGAGCAAAACTCCATAAACTTAACAATTTTAATCTTACATATATATATTGATATTAAAATATATCCTGTGTAGCCTAAGGGGAGAACAATAATCAATAAAACCTAATGTAACCAAACATAGTATTAATAGCATTAATTTTTTTATTATGTTACAACCATAAGCATAAAATGAAAGGCATAAGTGAACAACAGTGCTCTCACCGGCCACCCGCAAGGAGTAAGCCACAATATAGCTTCAGCTATGTAATTTAAGAATCGACAAGAACTCCATATCCTCTACAATTTTATCTCATTGCAAACATAGCCACAAAGCGCAAATATCAAGCACAAACCGTACAACAATATATATGTATATATATATATGTGTGTGTGTGTGTGTATAGATGTATATATAAACATATATATGTATATATGTATATAGCCATAAAGAGAGACCCACTGGAAGTTGAAATATATTTTGTCTATTCTGTTACAACCATAAGTAGAAAATGAAAGGCATAAATGAAAAAATAGTGCTTTCAACAACCACCTGGAAGGAGTAAGCCACAATATAGCCTTAGCTATCAATAACAATTGACAAGAACTCCATATCCTCTAAAGTTTTATCTCATTGCAACCATAGACACAAAGCACAAATATCAAACACAAACCGTACAATAATATGTGTCTATATATGTATATATAGACATATATGTGTATATATGTATACAACCATAGAGAGAGACCTGCCGAAAATTGAAATATATATAAATAGATGTATATATGTGCACATATATATTAATTTTACTTTGTTCCATCCATAGCCAAAAAATGAAAGCCATGAATCAAACAATAGTGGTCTACGCAAATATTTAAGAGAGACTCGTCGAAAATTGACAGTAACAAACCTGTACAAAAAAAAACTCCTTTCTGAACACATCTGCTCGAAAATTGAAAGAATATAGCCTGCAGAACAACACCTTCTGCAAAATAAAACAATATAGTATAAGCAACAAAACTATAATCAGAAATACTTGATGCAATGAGATGTAACCTATATAACATTAAGTATTTTTCTAGATCATAGGCATAGCAACATAATGGATGGCATAGATCAAACAATATTTGTTTCAGCACAAAGCAAGGCAGAGAGAAATATTAAAGAAAAAAAAGCAAAGTAAAATTTAATCCTGAGAGCTACCCCAACTGCCCAGTCCCCTTAAAGAATCATGTTCTCAAGGGATCCCCTACCAACAAGTTGGTTTCCTACTCTTCAAACTCTTTGGAGGACAAAGCTGAGAACCCTGAAGCTAGAAGAAATTGTGTGCCCTCCCCTCCTGCCTCTTTCCATGCTGATGGTACCAGATTTCCTAGCCCCCAAAGCCGGATGATGTTAACCTCATCTTAGACTGGGTTCAGTCTAACGATATTATTTCCTCTGCAAGAAATGGCATTGCTGACATTTTTAGGGTTTTGAAATGGGCCTATCAAGAAATTAATGAGCTTAATCAAAGAAATAAGGATTTGTATAGCAAGTTGGAGGAGCTAGAACTAAAGCTAGCCACTCTCAGCAAAGAAGAAGGAAAGTGGAAAAAGAACAACACTAGAATGGGAGAAAGTGACATTGAGGATAAGTACAAGAGTTTGGAAGCTGAAATGGTCAAAATAAAAAATAACATGAAAACTGTTGTGGACCAAAACCATAAAACGGCTAGGCATAATGCCATTATCATCAATGTTATGTCTGAAAAGCTAGAAAAAATGCAATAGGGTTTGCTGGTCATTGACCTGGAAGAGAAAAAGGACAAAAGCAAGAATGAGGACCAAGGTATTTCGAAAAGGACCCATGCCAACCTTAAAAGGAAATTACCTCCTACTACCCAGATGGTTCATATTTTAAAGAGGGGAGTTCAGGATATGAACGAAGTGGAAGCTGAGACAACATAGCTATTAAAGGCCCAAATTTAGTTGTTGCTGGCTTTTTGTTTGGTTTTTTGGTTCAGTGGCCTTTGCTGGCCTTTTTTGGGTATTGTGGACTTACAGTCTTGTTGTTTTTTTAACAACCTTTTTGCTTTTGGTGTCTTTAATGATCCTATATTTTGTTTGTAAACTTTGTGGTTTCAGGTCCTTGTAAAACCCATTTTTTCCTCTTTCGAAAACATATCCTTGCAAAATGATAGGCATAAGATGTTGACAATAGATAAAATAATATTTATTCTTCGAAAAAAAATATACATAGTCTTCTGTCAACAACAACCTAGCGTACTTTGCAATAATAAACAATTTGTTAATAGAGGTGAATCAATACAACTTGCAGCAACCTATGAAGCACAAGTGATGCCAGCTTAAAAAAAAATTAACAATAGGTGGTTGTACTTGCACCTTCACAAAAGCTTGTCCTCTTCACATGAACATTTACTGTTTTATGGTCTGTGTGTAGTGGCAACAATGGTCAATGCAATCTAAGATAAAGTATATAAGGTAAACTATTTTAGTAGATTCTAACCACAACCTAGAACATTTGAATTTTTTTGTAAATGCTATCTGAGAAGGATAGCAATTTGTACTCTTAGATAGCAATCTATACATGTAAACTATAAAATAAAGCACAAGACAATAAGGCCTACTCTCCACGCTACCATATTGGGTCATGGAGCATCATGACATGAGCAGAGATACCAAAAGTGTTAGCAAATTTTAGTAAGGCATTGTTGGGTGCTCTTCTCTAACTTTAGGTGGAAAAAAAAATGTAGTACATAACATTGACTATTTTATTACATTCCAACCATGGCCACAAAAAAAAAGACATGAAGGAAACATTGTTTCCAAACAACAAGTCCCTCTATATGCACCCAATCAATGGCGTTGCACTGTATTTGTTTGCATGTGCAATAGAAAACATCGAGCTTTTATGGATGGTCATTGGAATTAATGAGGGTATAATGCACAATCATGGAAGCAAGTGCATTACAATCCTCCTTAAAGTGTTGATTGCACTTCCCATTAGTTTTACTCTCCATTGAAAATATTTCATATCTATAGGTACATTTGCAAATGCATTTACATATACACATGCTTGGGTTCTTGTGGATGGATAACTATTGGAAAAAGTATTTGTGAATGTATAGGTTTGTAATTTCCAAATTTTTTTACTCATCTACAATAATAAATATTCTACAGCTAACAGATTGCTAGATATGCATCCGATTTATATTGTTGGTTGTGATGTCTTTGTAAAACCTATCCAGTAGATAGTGAGTATTTCTCCAATTTGTTTCATTTTCGATTGCCTGGCTATTGATTAATTTCATTGTTGCTTGGCTTCATTCTACTATATGTATATATATATTTATATGTGCACATGCATGTTCAACGAAAAATCTCAACTTATTTTCAATGGAGACTATCATGAATGAAGGGACGATGCAAAATAGGAAGCAATAGTAGCACTACAATATTGCTTGAAAAGTGCATTGTAATACCCCGATGTTTCTGATACTATTTACTACTATTATTTGCTTTTATATGTTAGTGTGATACTAAATTGTGATGGTGATTTATTCATCAATTTGGTGTGTGCGGATGCATAGTTTAGTTGATTGCTCCAATTGATATTGTTATTATGATTTATGATACTCTATATGTTAGGTTTGGATTAGTTTATTATGCAATGCTTTCTCTCTAATGTTTTATATGTCGATGTGATAATCCTATGGTGATCATGTTATTTGAATTCAATATTATTTTATAATGCAATGGTTTAGTAATTAGTTAAGATGCAGTAGTTAATTATCATGTTATCTTATGATCAATTTGGTTAGAAATGTTAGTTTGTTATTGATATTGTAATTGTTAGAATAGGTTAGGTGAGAGGATATTGTAGCATCACTCATTCACGAGTGCCCTGCTACACTACAATTCCTTCTCACGATAGGATGTTGATTATATATACATGTGCTACTTGACATTTATTTGGATGCAGGATTGCAGGAATAATTCTCGATTCCACCTGCTTTGGCAGGACAGGGCGAGCAATAAATTAACCCAACGGGTAAAAATGTTGAAAAAGGGAGTAGGTTTGGAAGCATCCCCGTCCCAAGTCCGTCGTCTGTTGTGAGTTGTGTTATGACTGAAGTTTCCGTTCTCGTTGATTGTGTAGTTTGATTGTTGAGGTATCCAGTTGATTTATGGTTCATGTTTATTTAATTAACCTTATTTTATAAGATAATTGATTAAAGTTGTCTAGTTGTTTTGAGTTAATTGTGAGTTAGTAAATGGTTAAATTTAAATAGATTATAAATTAAAAAGTGATTTAATTTATTAAAAGAGTAAATAATCATTCTAAATTATTATTGTTGATAATAATTAAATTAAATAAATATTGTTGAAGATAATTAAATAATACTTTTTTTATTAATATTAAATTAGCAAATCATGTACAGATAATATCTTGATTAAATAAATTATTTTAATTAAAATTTTAGATAAGTGTGTTTTTAAAAGCTGGAAAAAGGACCAATTAGAGGAGGGGCTTTTAAAAAAAAGAAAGCAGAGAAGTTTTATTGTTATTATTGATTCTTTTATTATTTTTTGGAGGGAGTTATTGTACACACAGAAGTCTACTCTATTTTTTTTGGGATCTGGAAAAGAAAACATACAAGTAAAAGAAAAGAATTTTTGTTAAAAACTTGGGGAGAAAATAATTGAGTTGAAGATAGATCGATTGGAAAAGAGAGCTGCAGGAGGCGATCGAGAAGGAACTGCAGGAGGAATTCGAAAGGAGGTTACATAAGGGATTCTTCTTCAGACAAATGACTCCAGGTATTCTCCGTTTAAGTTATTAATATTTCATTGTTCTGTAATAGATCTGGTTGCTAGGTTTTTGAAAATTGATTGAATGAAGTTTTGTGATTTGAAAACTTAATTGTATCAAAACTCATGAATCTTCTGTAGAAAACTTTCATTGACCCCTTTTCAAAATTCTTTAATATGATTTAGCAATGAAATTTATTGTTTGAAATAAAAAAACATATATATATATATATATATATATATATTTGCTATTATGGAATTATATTATTTACTCCATTTATTTTATATTTGACAAAAAATTTGATTGATCATATTATTTATTCTATAAGTTTCTATTTTTTTTAAAGTAAATAGATATATATATACATATCTGCTGTTATAAATTCATGTAGTGATACAGAGTAAAAAAAATAAAAATATATATATTCATATATTCTATCTATTATTTATTTTATTTATTATTATTTTTTTTTTAAAAAGGAAAAAGAAGACTAAGACTACACTTTGTCAGGTCATGTGAATTTTCTTGAAATATATTCTGTTTGTGAAAATTTATGTCTTCTGAATTTTCGTACTTAAACTTCTGTATTGGAAAAATATATATATATATTAAAATAATTATATTCTTTTTCTGGGAATTCGAAATCTGCATTGAAATTTTTAATTAAATTTATGAAATGAAATAAATTTTAGAAAATTTATTAAAGAATTTATATATATATATAAAAAAAAAAATTATAAAATTTTTGGGTTGGGGTCCGGCCGTACCCGACGAAGGCTGGCTGTACGCAGCCACCATCAGTCGCGCACAGCAGCCGAGGCTGCTGGCCGAGGGCTGCATACTGTGGCCCTGCCAACCTGTGGTATGCAGTACCACAGGTGGCTGTGGTACTGTGTACCACAGGCTGGTGGGTAGCACTTATATTTATTGAAGTTTTCTTTTATTATTATTTAAGTTCAGTTTATTTCAAATGGAATTCATCTGTATATAAATTCAGTCAATTTCTTAAGTGCGAATTTAGTATTTATTTATATAGATATATATATATATATATATATATATATATATTTATATGTATATGAATATATATATATATTATATGTATATATATATATTATAAGTATATATTAATATATATATATGGATAATTTTATTATAAAATTTGTATGTAAATTTTAATATATATGTATATACGTACAAAAAACGTATAAATATATGTATACATATATATATATATATATATATATATATATATATATATATATATATATAATAGATTTATTATGCAAGGATTTAGAATTTATGAGACAATTTTTACAAATCATAATGTTATAGTTTAATTGGGTAAATTGAAATTAAGTTATGCGATTGTAATTAAGTTGATTGGTTAAAAATAAAGGATGCAACGTTATAGTGTTATTGTGTGAAGTAGAAATAAATTGTACTTTGAATGTAGTTGAATACTCTCGAGTTGTTGATACATTTATTTGATGAAATTTGTTATTCATTGTAAACTGTTTTGTGGTGTTGTTGATGTGTTGGTTACTCTTGTGGTTATTCATTTTATTTAATTAGAGTTTCTTTAATTTGGGTTTGGGTCATATTGAAAACCTTAGAGTTAGCATATCCAGTTATAGCATCCTAAGTTGTGTTTAGAACTTCCAGAGGTGGGGACACTGTGAGTTATATTTGACCTTGCAATTTGATGATTGCCTTTATGTTGGTTTTGGGTGGTGATGTTAATGCACCCTGGGATCATATCAATCGTGAATGTTATACATGTGATTTTGGGCGAGAAGGTTATGCCTCGCGATTGTTCCATTATTGGTCCAACTTTGTTTGTAATACAGTCCTTTTTGTAATTGAATAGTTTGTGTTGAGTGTTTAGAGAGAGTGGCTCTAGTGGGGGCCGGCACACAAAGGGGCTGTCAGGGTAACCCACGTAGAGTTAGATTAATTAGTGATAACTTAAGTAATAAACCACGGGTGGGGATTAAAACACTAATAAGATAATTGTGAAGCCTCATCCGCCTGTTTGTGCTATCACAGACTAAAGGGGACTGAGAAGGCCATGGTTGGCAAGGTCATTGCCTTGTCTTCATGAAACGTTAATGACTCCACATGAGTAACCCTATGGAGTGGCACCTTGAGATAGGCTATCAGGAGAACCATAGATGGAAGCGGCACCTTAACTTGGTTGTCTAGAGAATCCATGTAGAGATGGAGACGACACCTTGTGATAGGTTGTCTGGAGAATCCATGTGAAACCATGCGATGAAACTCTCATCTAACATTCTGTTTGTGTTGATTTACTGAAGTCCTCTGGAAGTGATTAACTGATTTGTCTTTGGTTATTGTTGGAAGTAGTCTTTGATATTATGTCTTGAGTTTGTTAATGTTGTGATTGTGAACATGTTATGTTCAGATGTGTTTGTTGTTGTGCCATTTGGATTTGTCGTTGTTGAGTTTCTAAGTTGGTCTGTGATGTTAAGTTGTCTATCTGGAGTTAGTTTTGTGTTTTTGTTAGACATGCTTGGTCGGGGACCCTTCCTTGTCTACTCTCAGCACGGGGGTGGTTGGGTGGAATGTGATTCGCACCCCGTTGGGTTTCCCCTTTTTTGTTGCAGATGTATCTTTTATCGCAGGACTCTTTGGCGGATATCGATGATCCAGTGATCCTTGTTCCAGATGTATGTTATACTTCAGATGTAATATATTCATTGATGTATTGTCTCCCACGTGTGTTGGGATGACCTTGTTGTAAATTGTATATGTGGTTATTGAGTTGTATTTTCAGTCAATTGTATTCTACTATCATTTGGATGTAATGTTTATTCAGGCCATGTAAGTATTCAGGATCATTTGTTATAGTTGGTTATGGTTAGTTGTATCTATCGAAATATGTAACACTTTATATCTTTATAATTCCATGTATTGTCATATGTGCATATGTTATTAATATGGATATAGTTGATGGATATTTTAAATGATGAATTGAGAATGAATAGATTTATGTAATTGTTTAATTATTGTTATCTTATTATCGTTGTTATGGGTTAGAATAGTAATGTCAACTTGTGTACCCCAATGGAACTAGTCGTGTAACTTAATACATTGTTATTGGAATACTTAAGTTAGTATGTTCTTTTAAAAAAAAAAATTGTTCCATTGTTATTAGTTCCTTTGGGGTTCGCACGGTGGGGCGTTACATACATCATACCTTTCATTCATGACAATTTGCATTGAATAGAGTTTGGATATGCATATATACATTTGTAGACATGTTACCATATGTGTTTATCTTAGTTATTGTTAATAAGTGACATAGTAAAAACTTTTTGTTTGCATGTGGTTTTTTAATTTTCTAAATTCCCCCTCCCTTCCATGATGGTTTTGCATCTACAATCAGAAAATTTTCATATGTTCATCTAATGCATAATGTCAATAAGTTCATGCCTTGGCTATTATTCCTTCTAGGCTTTAAAAGTAACTGTTAGAATAAAAGGTGTTATATTTCCAATAATAAGCAACATTCATTCCATATTTGATGGCATGACACAAATTTATGTAGATACTTGACCTAATAGCATTGAAGAGACTTCTTTTTTAGAATAGTATTTAAGTATTAAACTATGCATCATATTATACTTCACAAATTACTAGTATATGTAACATGGTTTAACAATAAAAATGTTGTCCTAAAAGTATGTCTCCTCAATGTATGGCGGTGCTAGTAACTCCTGTACCTGCAAAAATTCACTAATGCAATCGATGCAATCCCTTTTTAGTTAGCCACTAGCCCAATTAGATTGATTCCTTGCATTCTTGTTTTTTAATTTCCATTTTGTAAGAACTTTTAAATAAAATTCATATGAATACATACAATTATGTATACATGTTGGTTTTATTGTGCCTTTTGCTACTTTCTTGCATATTCAAATAGGTTGACCACTATAGTTATGCCATTTCCCTGTAACCTGGTTTTTGCAACCATTTTACTGTGTTGCATGTTGTTGTAGGAATTGCAATGTCCTTTAGGTTTCAACACCACATCAATTGTACAAGGTCAAAAGGAAAAAAAGTGTGAGAGAAACTAGGTTTATTATGCATGCCACAAAGATCACATTTGTGCAAACTGGCAAGCAAAGTACTTCCAAAAGTGAAGTGCCATGAACCCAGTTGGCTTGGTGGCCCATGTTGAACAAGGGACACCACCATTGTAGGAAAGCTCGCCAGTAGCATTTTTAGACTATTGCTCCCCCTCAACTTCCTCTTGCTTTCCAGTGAGCTGCACCAATCCTTGTGAGATTGGTCACGCAATACCTGGTTGTACACTGCTAGAACCGCTTCCTGGGCATTCCTTCCTAACCACATCCTCAGCAACCCCACACTTAGGCAACATGTTTGGTGAACCCTTCCGCATAGCAATGCAATCCTTCTACCAGTGCATTGATGATTTTTCTAACTTGAAAACTTGTTCTACTTGCAATGAGAGCTATGCTGGCATGAGAGTTTGGCCATTTAGTTAGATAGCATTGTTTGCTTGCATTTTTGCTTCTGAAAAGGGTGTGCATAGATATAGCCTAGAAAATAAAATGGATCTAGGGCCACAACCAGCTGTCCTTGCAAAACTTACACAAGTTGAAGAAATGCTTATAGCCAGAGTTGCTCTGATTTTGCAAGTAACCCATGCTAGAGGAGGCCAATACAAATATAGTGGGAACACTATAAGCTTCGCATAAGACATTACTTGCATTGCAACTTTGTTTCCACGCTGACTACATGATCTTGAAGTTCTCATTGTGTGAAGAATTGGCATGCAAGGGAAAAATTATGATTGCTATCTTGAAAAACATAATGTCATGACTACATTAGTTTATAAAATTGAGAATGACCTATACTATAGTGATGTTGCAATAGATTGTGATGCTTTAATTTTTTTTCCTCCTAGAAGTACTAACATCTCTGATCTCTTGCACATAATGGAAGAACTGACACATTGCCCAAATGAACCAATGGTAGTTGTAGAAAGTGTTGTTGATGAGGAGGCTGCCCTTCAATATTTCTCATCATTTACTCCATTGATGTCCAAACCTCCTCGAGAATTGCAGGCAATTAGAGATTCCTTACAAATTTAAGACACTAGTCAAAATACCTTGCCTTGTCGTGAAATAGATTCTAGCCCTATCAATGAATATAAAGCAAAAGGGTTATTAAGTATGGCTTTTCCAACGTTGTTCCCAACTGGCATGGCAATTCCGCTACAATCGAGAACAATACAAGTTCACTTACATAAACCCAGTGAAGTGCAAAGTACTTCCAAAAGTACCATGGCAAAGTACTTCCAAAAGTGAAGTGCCATGAACCCAGTTGGCTTGGTGGCCCATGCTGAACAAGGGACACCACCATTGTAGGAAAGCTCGCCAGTAGCATTTTTAGACTATTGCTCCCCCTCAACTTCCTCTTGCTTTCCAGTGAGCTGCACCAATCCTTGTGAGATTGGTCACGCAATACCTGGTTGTACACTGCTAGAACCGCTTCCTGGGCATTCCTTCCTAACCACATCCTCAGCAACCCCACACTTAGGCAACATGTTTGGTGAACCCTTCCGCATAGCAATGCAATCCTTCTACCAGTGCATTGATGATTTTTCTAACTTGAAAACTTGTTCTACTTGCAATGAGAGCTATGCTGGCATGAGAGTTTGGCCATTTAGTTAGATAGCATTGTTTGCTTGCATTTTTGCTTCTGAAAAGGGTGTGCATAGATATAGCCTAGAAAATAAAATGGATCTAGGGCCACAACCAGCTGTCCTTGCAAAACTTACACAAGTTGAAGAAATGCTTATAGCCAGAGTTGCTCCGATTTTGCAAGTAACCCATGCTAGAGGAGGCCAATACAAATATAGTGGGAACACTATAAGCTTCGCACAAGACATTACTTGCATTGCAACTTTGTTTCCACGCTGACTACATGATCTTGAAGTTCTCATTGTGTGAAGAATTGGCATGCAAGGGAAAAATTATGATTGCTATCTTGAAAAACATAATGTCATGACTACATTAGTTTATAAAATTGAGAATGACCTATACTATAGTGATGTTGCAATAGATTGTGATGCTTTAATTTTTTTTCCTCCTAGAAGTACTGACATCTCTGATCTCTTGCACATAATGGAAGAATTCACACATTGCCCAAATGAACCAATGGTAGTTGTAGAAAGTGTTGTTGATGAGGAGGCTGCCCTTCAATATTTCTCATCATTTACTCCATTGATGTCCAAACCTCCTCGAGAATTGTAGGCAATTAGAGATTCCTTACAAATTTAAGACACTAGTCAAAATACCTTGCCTTGTCGTGAAATAGATTCTAGCCCTATCAATGAATATAAAGCAAAAGGGTTATTAACTATGGCTTTTCCAACGTTGTTCCCAACTGGCATTGCAATTCCGCTACAATCGAGAACAATACAAGTTCACTTACATAAATATGCCTTGCACTTGATGAGATATTGTGATAATAGTTTTGGGGGGCATGTCATATTTAGATATTACATTTATAATTTAATAATTAGACATTGAAGCCAGCAATCAACATTTGTATTTATAAAAAAGAACTTGGAGGAAAGAATCCCAACATCGGTACTAGCTCTAGGGTGATTGATTTGAAATGCACCAGATACGCAAATAGAAAACCAACTTGTTCACTTTGGTGCATCCTTATGAGGGACTTGCTCATATTAGGCCAAGACTCTACAAGAGCTTGCAAGAATGATCCACCAACTTGTTACACCGACCCTTTTCTTCACTTTGAGCTCTACAAATACAAAATGGCTTGATCCGCGTAAGGTGATTGAACCCAGAATGAAATTTGATTCACCATACTCTTGATCACACTTCATAGAGAACATTATGCAAAACCTGCACAGAACCACCTTGTACATGCACCTGCAATTCACTATTTTTCATGAAGAGGTTATTGAGAGACTTTTCCACATGAAGGACTATTGGTATAGGTATGAGTGGTAGCATCGCAAGTCAGCACATGTGCATGGGTTCTTGTGGCTCCTAGATGCCCCAAATATGGACATACTCAAAAGGTCCAATCGTCATGAGCTTGAGCAAGCAAAAAAATTCTTCGATTGCTATGTTGCTACATGGAACCCTTGTGCCCCATAACAGGTAATATCAAGGATCCACCAGTCAACCTTGGATGACCCATGCTTGCTTAATAATACATAAATTTCTTTAATGGATCCAATGGTGGACTATGAACATTTGTTAAACACGGTACAAAGGAATACCAAGTTCACTCAATACACTTGCTTGAGGAAAAAAGGCCAACAATTGCAATGTCACTACAAAGCTCCATGGAATACACAACCATCTTCAACATTGACAATTGACAGTGAATTAAACAAATCATACAAACCAAAAAGAAATGATGACCATGTTAATATCCACAATCGGGTATGTACAGGATCATGTTGCGCCAAAAAGTGGCGATATGATGGGTATTTGTAGGGTATGTGGTTGACGAAATTTTTTTTACCCAAAATTGATGAAATGAAAAGGGTTTTTAAAGGAGATTCTTAGCTTTCCACCAATATAAATTATGCTTTACCTTGAATTTAATAAATAATAATTATTTATTTTCTATTTGAATTACGACTAAAGTCCTGATTGATAGGTTGATTGAAAAACATTTATAGCTTTGAAATGGTATCACATTTTTGGAATCCAAAACATGCATCACATTCTATACTTTGCATACTATAGGATTAAAAAAATAAAAATTGAATTTCATGAAGTTTTGACCAAGTTAAGGTGGTCAGACATACGAGTTTTTATATTTTTTAAAAGTTGTAATAAAAAAATAATAATTAATTGTTTACTTCGAAAAAATTACAAAAAAATATGCATCACATTTGTACATGATTCCTCTACTTATGTCTAAAATATTATTAAAAAAATTATCATTTTATTTTGGTTAGGGTGGTCAGCAGACACCTACTTCTTATTTTTTCCATGAAATTTAAGTACTATTGCATTGAAATTTCAAATTTTCATAAAATAATATTTTTTTTTGAAAAAAACTAAACCTAGTAGTTTATAAACTAGATTCAATTTGCTACAGATTCTATTCTTACATATTTTTGAAATAATATAGAGAACCTATTCAAATTTTTAGGTCAAGCTGCCTAACTCTGATTTTTCTAATTTTTTTGCCACTTAAGGGCCTATTTTTTCCATGATGATCTTGCACATACCCAATCCTGAGATGTTTGCAATTTGGTGAGAAAATGTTGATTTCTAACTAGTATTGTCTAGACAAATTGTCCTAAACTACATTTCTAAATATGCATCAAAGTCTGAGAGAAAATCTGAAAGCTACATTGATATCTTGGAAAGGCTTGCAAATACAAATTCATTTGGAGATAAAGCATTGCTTGCATACCAAAATTTCATGATGAATTTGGTTGTTGATCATGACATTGGTGCACAAGAAACATGCCATATGCTACAAAAGTTGCCCCTTGTCATCTCAAGTTGACATTTCTTGTCTTTGAATGTTAGTAGGCTGACGTTCCATCAGTTGAAAATGGTTGACAATGATGATGACCTTTCCAATGCTTATAATCATTCCTACATGCATAGACCACATGAAATTTAGGCAATATCCCTTATTCATTCTACACAACTCTATACATATCACAAAACCTGCAAAGGTCTAGCTTGGTGTGCTCACTTCCAACCTGCTATTATCATTGTTTACCCACTTTTCAAGACCATACCCCCTGAACAAAGTGATGCATATGAAACATTTTGTTGGTCAGAATTATTGCTTTACAAGCCTTTTCAGAATGTGGAGGCTGACATAGGGCTTACAAGAGAAAGCATTATAAGAAATTGGAGGCTACTACATGCTACTGGCTATGTTGCTTGGCATGTAAATAGAATTACTGACCAACCTGCAATTAATGAAGGTAGTGATAGCTATAATAATAGTGGTTAATCTTTGCCACATATAGAACAATATGAATGGGAGTTTCTCTCTCAACTTGATGCGACAAACAATGTTTGCTTTGACCAGCTACAACTCTTGGGTCGGTGGGACTTTTACCTGCACTATAGGTGGGACAACCACAATGTTCTAGAGAATCTTCATAGTATTGCTAAATAATTTGTTGCAACAACTAAATTACATACACCTGAAGAGATGCTCCCCTCCCTTGCAATGCCATCCCTTTCTCATCAACTATCTCCTAGACAGGAGCTTGCTTTGAGAATCATTCAACATCATCACCTTGGCCTACCCTCATCACCTCCACTTCATATGATCATTCAAGGAACTACTAGAATAGGTAAGTCATTCTTTATTAACATGACACGAAGAGCATTAAACTAATTTTCTAGTGAAAAAATGAACCCTATGCTTGTTTTAGCACTGATGGGAGTTATTGCTTACAATTTTCGTGCCTCCACAATGCATTCTACTCTCTGGATACCAATAAAAGATATGAATCCATTGAAAGGACAAGAAGTGACCATATTTCAAGAAGACTTCAAAAATATTAAGTACGTACTAATTGATGAAATGAGTTTCTTGGGTCCCAAGTTGCTACTAAAAATAGATAGCTGATTACGGCAAGCATTCCCTTCCAGGCATTTGTAGCGATTCAGTGGTGTTTTTATTATACTTTTTGGAGACTTGGCACAACTGCCCCCTATTATGGACATTCCTATCTATAGTTCTCAATCCATAGCACGAGAACTTTGACACACTTTCAATATTGTTGTTACACTTGACACTATCTTCCGCTAACATGGGAAATCTGAATCACAACAACAGTTCTATATGCTCCTTTGAATATTAGAAACTACCAAGCAACCCTACCTGATTAGAAACTTCTTATGAATCAAACAAAAGCCATTCTTGCATCTAATAAAAACCAAGACTTTGATCAAGCTATCCACTTATTTCCAACTAATAGCTTGGTTGCTTTGCACAATAGGAAAATGCTACAACAATTAAATGTTCGAATTGAAATTAGTGTTGTTGAATGTTCCCAAAAAAATAGACTTGGTTATTCCAATGATGAACAACTTCAACTTGAACTGTTGCTTGTAATTGGCCAACAGGTAATGTTGACAACAAATCTTTGGGTCGCAACTGGCTTGGTGAATGGATCCTTGGGTTTGGTGAAGGTTATTATATATGCCATCGGTGCTAAACCACCTCAACTGCTTGAATATGTTTTTGTTGACTTCCAGAACTACATTAGACCAGCATGGGATCAAGAGAATCCAAGATTCATCCCCATTATCCCAATCACACAAGGTAGCCGAAGATAGCTACCATTGATAATGGCCTGGGCTATGACAATCCATAAATCTTAAGGCTTAACACTAGAGAAATCTACAATAGATATTGGAACTAAAGAAAGACAAGGACTAACATTCATAGCTCTCTCTCATATTAAATCAATACAAGGAATATGCATAGATCCTCCTTTCTCTTTCAACAAATATTCTAGGCTGCACTCCAACAAATACAATGCACTTTGAATCAAAGAAGAGGAACGTCTCTAGCAATTGTCTACACTGCCACCACCATGAAATATTTTTTAGATCCCCATGGTACCTACACCACTTCTTCTTTTCCTCTTTGTCTCAATTCTTTTGCAAGACCCTTCATTCCCAGCCTTGCTTAGCTTTCCCAACATTTTCAAAGATTAACTTATACAAAAATTAGTGCAAGATGTTCATATTCAACTGTTGCTTTTTGTTTCCCCTTCTTGCTAGCAAGAAACATCCATTATCTAAATTTTAACTTCCTCTCAATGCCTTCCCGTGCTTGTCCAGATTCATCCCGCCTCCATAGCTATGGAACTTGAATTATTTATTTCTATCACTTTTAGATTCTAACAAATTTAGATTGGAAACATTTCTAGGTGTCACTGCAGAGGTTTATAATTGTTAATACATTTATGCTCGCAAGTTCCCTTTGTTCTTCAAGATGAAACTATATTGGACTTCTATACAAGGTAAGGTTGTACCCCATTCTTTCCATCTGTTCTTTTCTAATTACATTCAAAGTTCTTTCTAACAAATGTTGCAAGTCTATATATTCTTGTAACAAGATAATAGTGATCTTAGGTTAATAACATTTGCAGGTTGCAAAAGACAATTATTTCCAATTGTCCACATATTGTGTGCCATAGTTTGCAAAAGGTATACCTCCATCCTATTTATAACATGTATTTTATTGAACATGTAGTAGATATTATTCTTTACAAATATATTATATTTCTATAGAAGGTAAGGTTGTATCCCATTCTTTCCATCTATTCTTTTCTAATTACATTCAAAGTTCTTTGTAATAGATGTTGCAAGTCTATATATTCTTCTAACAAGATAATAGGTTGCAATTTAAGACAATTATATTCAATTGTCCACATATTGTGTGCTACACTTTGCAAAAGGTATACCTCCATCTTGTTTATAACATGTATTTTATTCAACGTATATTAGATATTATTCTTTACAAATTATACAACTCTTTATACTTCCCTATCTAAATACTTTGTAGTGATGATACATGCTTTTTGTGCTAAACTTCTAATCTCCCTTGTTCCAAATGATATTCCCTTGATAGCATTTTACATTCTAGATACATGCACTGATGTATAGTTTAAATTCCTAGAGAAAAAAACTACTCTCCTTACAGATTTCGTCATAATCCATGACGCTTGATGACATAATCTGGAAGGGTGCAAACAAGGCCTACCTTACTCTCTCAATCTTCCATTTCATTCCCTACACAAGGTATGCCTACATTTTATTTGCTTCTACTCTTCTACTCCAGCTTCATTTCATACAATTTGTTATGGATTATGTAAGTCTTCACATTTTCTAATTCATTTGTTGTCTACCAATCGTATGTGTTTAGTGTGCTAAATTTTCAATTATTCTTTCATGTTTCCAACCATACTCTATGCAAAAAATCATCATATGTGTAGCTTCCAATGCCTTCGAAGCTTGCATTAAGTAAGTAGAGGCCTAGACATTGCTCTCACCATTTATCTGAATGGTGAGAAATTTATTTTTCCTTGCTTGGGTGTTTGGTGAGAGCGCATGACACTCCATGACCCAATATGGTAGGGTGGACATTGGGTGCTGATTTCTTATATTGATTGTCCATTCTTTGACATACACCAGGTATGTCTACGTTTTTTTTACTTCATTCCTTGTAGTACAACTTCATAGAAAATTGTATGTTATAAAATAATCAACTTTCACATCTCTTGCTTTACATGTTGTTTATCAATTAGAGATGACCATTGCACTAATATTTGCACTTTTCTCTTATTCTTCCAAATGATACTCAAGCTATAATGTGGATTCCAATGATTTAATTTATACTCACTACTAGCCAAATTTTTCCTTCTATCATTGATCAAAGTGGTAGGGTGCACACAAGTCTTTGTTTCCTACCGTGGCCTCAGGCATGCATCGCATGCCCAAGTATGCTTAAATTTTACTTATTTCAAAGCTTACATCACATGTGTGCTCTATATCTTTGAAGATAATGTGCATTATAGAGGTCTTAAAATCTACTGATTTACATCTTACATCTTTAATACAGATGTTCACCATAGTACATTCATTTTTTTGTGTTTTACTTTATATATTTTATGTACACATCTATTTATTTTTGACATAAGATTCAATTGGAATTCATATGTTATAGCCTATGGTTACGAATGGAGTAAAATAGTTAATGCTAATCTAGTTTGTCTTTAACTCCATGGGACATTGCTTTCGATGGGGCACTCTTCAAAATGGTGCGTCCTTTCAATTTTCAAAACCATACTATTCACATAAGATCATAAAATTTACTGGTTATTGTTCTCTATCTTAGCCTAGATTCATTTATTTTGCATAGGGTTCTCTTGTGCACACTATGTTATTTCAATTTAGAGCTTGTGTTAAGTAAGCATCAGCCTAGACATTGGTTCCACCATTGATGCCAATGGTTGGTATTTTATTTTTTGTTGCTTGGCACTTTGGTGAGAGAACATGATGCTCCATGACCCAATATGGTACAATGGACATCAGGTGCTACTTTCTTGTGTTGACAATCCATTCAACAACATACACCAGGTAACTTCTATCTTATAATATAATCAAATTTCACATCTATTGGTTTACATTTTGTGTATGGATTGCAGATGGCCACTACACTAATATCTACACTTTTCCCTTGTTTTTGCATATCATACTTGTCAAGACTATATATGCATGCTCAACAGTTTCGTGACAGTCCATAACTCTCCATCACCTGATATGGAGGGTTGGAAATGACAACTTGTTTTGTGTTTTATTTTATATATTTAATGTAGACATTTGTATATTTCTGACGTAAGCTACAAATAGAATTCATTATTCAATTTCACTTAGACTCCATTGGACATTTCTTTCAATGGGGTCTACTTGAAAGCCATATTGTTGACAAACATCAAAAAATTTATTGGTTATTGTTCTCTATTTTAACCTTCATTCATTTATATTGTTGTATTCTACATAAGGTGTAAGAATTAAATTTTCTAGATTATGGAGTTTTTGTCAATTGATACTGTGTAACTCGACCTCTTTTGTGTGTTTCTACATCTGACTACCTCCTCAAACCAATCTTGTTTGATTTATGGCTTGAATTTTTTCAATTATGGCTTCCATTTTCTGGTTATGGTTGCAAGATAATAAAATACTTTACTCTATTTTATTCACTTTTTCTTTCTGCATTATTCCATCCTAGATTGTTCCTATTCTCTGCAACTCCCAATGCCAACTCTCAAGCCTCCCACCCGCATTGCCTGCATCTCCCATCCCTACACTGTAGATCACTACCTATCAACTCATCATTGCGTGTTTCTACACCGAACCACTAGTTTATAATGTTTATTGAGTTAATCAACATTTATATGTTGTTTGTAGAAATTAAGTTTGATAATCATTTTCTAGGTTTAATTGAAGAAATGATGGAAACTGATGGAAAGATGAAACTGAAGCTTGTTTGGAATTTATTCATGGAAATTAGTATTTATGTTTTCTAGGTTAATAATTATTTCCTTGCAATTTATTTATGTTCTTTAAAATAACATTTATTTTCCAGTAGATCTTAAAATAGATTTCATTTGAAGTAAATTAGAATTGTATTTGGATTTGGAATTCTAGATTAAGAATTAAGTTAAATTTTAGTCTTTTCCATCAATCTATCTCAATCAAGTCAAGCAAAGTTAGAAATAAGTCAAAAGAACTTAAAATTGGGAAATAAGATAGAATTAATCCTTAGGAATCAATAACTAAAGTTCAGCTCCTGAAAGCTTTTGAGAGCTCTTGAAGGAGCTAAACCAAAACCAGAAGTCATTATTTACATTACAAAACCCACCAAAAATATGTGACAAACATCCTTATCGCATATAGCTCTGAGACACACCTAGTTAATTGACTAAATGATGCAAGTTGTGGCATCAACAACCTTACCATCACCTTGTAAGCTAAATAGACCTAATTTTACCTTAATTTAGTGTATTTATTTACACCTTCACATTAAGTTTTGGACCCTTGTAAACTAAATGGACTTAATTTTTCCATACTTAGGGTGTTGTAAAGTGTACCTTTACACTTTTACACAAATCTATAAGCCATTATTAATTAATTGGGATTATTTATGCTTTAATTGGCCTTATTTTGCATCCACGAGCCTTATTTAATGTAATTTTTTTAGGATAATCCTGACATTTACCAACAACCAATCATAATTGATGTGATCTTTTATTGTATGGCCTAGATTTAGTGATCTAGGACTCATATGCCACCTTGGGCATATGAGTCCCACTTAAGATTTGGAGACCCAATCCAAATTTCACATCTATCTAAGCATTTCTTAAAAAATGTGTCCCTAAACCTAACCGAATGGGACTCATATGCCACTTCTAGTGTATAAGTCACATGCGGGTTAAAATTAAATTAAATTCAAATTCTTGTCAGAATTTTATTCTCCTAGATCTTATGTTAGCTTGTAGTTTTGTAATTTTGAGGAATTGGGCATAAACAAGTTTAAATACAAGGTTATTTCACTCATTTTTAGGCAAGACGTTCAAGAGAGCATTCCTAATAGAAAGTTTATGATTACAAGACTTCACAATAATATTCAATGAAATTCAAGAGCATGTTTAAAGCATTTAACTCGGTATATTTTTTCATAATTTATTAAAACAATTCAAGATCCATCATCATGTCAAAGACATAGTGCATCAAGCATGTTGT
>VDFB02365846.1:0-25172 GCA_007258455.2 Sequoia sempervirens | reverse complement strand
ATCCCCTCAGAGGGTCAATGAGTGTGCGTGAGGATCATTTGGGGCAAGCATCGTTGTTTGGTAGCTCCACGGCAGCTTTGTGTCGTTACCTTCGCAGTAATCTTCCAGAGTGCATTTTCGTGAACTTTCTATTTTTAGAAAGTTAGGTCAGGCGGAAGCTGCTATTTTGGGCAGGGCACTTGGTTCAACCATTCAGCTCAGAGTCGACCCAGTTCAGCAGTTTGTTGATCAGACGGAGAAATAAGGAGTATTTAATGATTTATTAAATATTTAATATTTTGACTTTATAATAAAGTCACTTTATTGAAATATTGAAATATTTAATTAATTGGCCTGATTATAAAGTATTAAATTTTGACTTAATGAGTATTTAATATTCATTAAAAGGAGGGACGCCAATTATTAATGATTTCTCCTAAAGTGAAGTGCGAATTAAATCATTTAATTTAAATGATTATTTTAAAAGGAGTTGGGTCGAATTTTTATGGAGTATATATTTTCCAGTCAAGGCAAAATCGAACTATTCTGATATTATTATTCGACTTCTGTCTTTTTGCTCTGAGCATTGGAGTTTGCAAACCCTAGGGTTTCTGGCAGACAGACGTTTCTGGAGAACGAAAACTCTTCAGAGATTAGGCAGACTGAGACTGTGAAATACCAGTTTAAGCTTGCACTTGGTGATTTCACACAGAGATCACAGATTGGATTTATTGACAGATTCATCAGAGATTTATAGAGATATTCAGCAGTTGATAAAGGCGACTTGTTTCAGAGATCATTCTTCAGAGTCTTGGCACATTTTCCAAGGTGCCGTACTTCATTAAATGCTGCTGTACAGGCCGTACCAGCAAGGGCCGTACTATTTCCATCAGAAGATTCGCTCAAGTTTTTGATCTCCAGTCTTTGGCAGAAGGGGCGCCTAGGTCTCTGGGAGATCTTCCTCTGTTTTCAAGCTTGGATATTGACCATCTGGAGCTGGCCGTACATTTTGCACTCTTCCCAAGGCGGCTGTAATAAACCAGGTTCCTCATTAAAATTTGTTATATTTCTTTCAAATCTCAGTACTTTTCATTGTAAATGCTCTGAATCTTCAATAATATTATGCGCCTACTTGTTCTGAGCGAGATCTCAGCGTTTCCATTGCATTTAGAATTTATTTGGATTTTTAGCCATTTATTTAGAAAAATCGCAGTCTTCATTATTTTTTAGAAAAACCTCAAAAAATACAAAAACACAAAAACTTGCAAAAAACCTCAGTTTCAGTTAGGCTTTCAGAACAGAGAACCATCCGGGTTCTGACAACGACCCTAAGAGAGGGTCGACCTCACTTATAAAATCATTCACTTCACTATAAAATCTGTCCTTGCACAAAAAGAGACGCCTCAAGCATATAATTTGATAGGATCAATACCCATATGCAAATAAAATTTACCCTTGGAGCTGTATACAAATTCGCCTTGCAGCCATGATTGAACCAACAAACAGAAAACCACATAAATGCTCACAACTTCATCAATATACCTCCAAACGTGATGAAACGAAGTTGTAGGAACCCTGGTGGTTCTCAACCCCGAAACCCTAACTGTAAATTTTGTTTTTGCAAGTTTTTGGTTTTTTTGAATTTTTGAGGTTTTCAGACAAATAGCAAAAAGCTGCGATTTCACTAATAAATGCTTAAAAAATTCAAAAATAAATCATATGATATGAAATAGGCGTGGATTTTGCTCAAACATCATAGGCGCATCCTTTTATTAAAGATCCAGAGCATTTACAATAAAGAAATATGACAAATAGATTTAAATATGCATTTATTTCAAAAACCTGGTTTCCTTTAGCAGCCGTCTGAAGGAATGATGAAGGTGTACGGCCAAATAAAATACTGAGTCTCTGATCTCCAAAAATCAATGCTGTGGCTCTGAAGACCCTAGGCGCACCCAGACTGATTGTTAGAAGCTGAGTTTTGAAGGTTCCCACTAGCAGACAAGAAAGTACGGCCTGCTGGTACAAGACAGTACGGACTGTACAGCAGCAACAAGAATATAGTACGGCCTCAATAATAACTGTCAGATCTCTGTAAATAGAACCTCTGAGAAGTCGCCTCAACTGCCCAATGATTATTCTTTGCTAACTCTAAATGAATAGATCAATAAATCCAATCTGTAACTCCTAAATGAAGTCACCCAGATGCAAGCTTAAACTGGTATTTCACAGTCTCAGTCTGCCAAATTCCTGAAGAGGTATCGTTCTCCAAAAACGCTTCGTCTGCCAGAAACCCTAAGGTTTGCAAACTCCAATGCTCAGAGCAAAAAGACAAAAGTTGAATAGCATAACATGATGGTTCGATTTTTGTCTTTCTTGAATATATATCCCCTTCTTGAAAATTCGACCCAATGCTCTTTTTTAATAATCATTTAATAAAATGATTTAATTTGCCCTTTTAGACTTAGGAGAAATAATTAATAATTAAATGGCGTCTCATTAAGTGAATAATAATTATTCACTTTATCAAATATTAACTCTTTATTATAAAGTATAAGAAATACTTTATAATAGGCCAAATTAATTAAATATTTAAATATTTCAATAAAGTGACTTTAATATAAAGTCAAAATATTAAATATTCAATAATCATTAAATACTCCTTATTTCTCCGTCTGATCACCGAACTGAATAACTGGGTCGACTCTGAGCTGAATAGTTGAACCAGGTGCCCTGCCCAAAATAGCAGCTTCCGCCTGACCTAACTTTCTAAAAATAGAAAGTTTCTGAAAATGCACTCTGGAAGATTCCGCGAAGGCCCAACCTGAAACAACTGCAATACTGGAGCTACCAAACACTGAGTAACTGCCCCAGATGATCCTCTGCACACTCCTGTCAGCCTACGAGGATCGAAATAATAGGCTAACCTCGTCACCAGCTGTGCTGACTAGGACGGGGACATCACAGAAGTGCAAAGGCTCTTTGGAGGATAGGCGCCCAAGTTGCAATGTTGAAACAGCTTCAAACCACCTTCAATTATTTGGCACGAACTCCAATTCCCAAAAGAATGGTACGGCTTGCTGGAGGTGCAATTTTGCAATATAAAAATAATGACTTTGAATTAACTTCTAATCTCTTGTGGAAAGGGACGCCTTGTGCCAAGAATCACTTTGCCAAAATATCCAGAACAATATTTTATTTATTCAAAAAGCTGCTCATAAAAAACTACTTCAGCTGTATGAACACCAGCAACATAAAAACTGAAAATGTCACCAAAATTCTCCAACTTTGAAGCTCAATCTGCTAGTCTGGATAAGAAGCAATCTTAAAACCAACTAGGTGTTATCTTTCAAACACGAAATTGGACAAATGCTAGGAGGTAAGCATTCCTCAAAGCCAAATACATGAAGTCATTCCGACAGCATAACATTAGCATAAACAATGGATGATAAATGCTGGAGCAAACTCTCTCTTTTAAAGAACTTGAGGTGACTGTTGATTTTCCACCTTTTCTCTCCAAGGGACACCCAAAGAATTTGAATCATTTAATTTTTAAAGATAAATAATTCCTCCTCAACTTTGGCGTCCAACTCCAAAGCACATTTTAAACATAATAAAATATTAAATATTTTCTCATGAAGCGTCCTCCCTTCACGAACACCTTTTAAAACAACTTCAAGTTATCATATTAGGCCAAGGGGGGGGTCAACTTAAAATTAAAACATTAATAACTTGAAATAACTCATTTCTCCCTTTTACACTTCAATAGCCAAATTCAACAATATTCAATTGCTCCAACTGAAATGGAAAACTTATTGAAGAGCTGCCAACTGGACCACTGCCAAAAATTAGAACTTACTAAAAATAGTAAATTCTGAGAAATGCCAAAAAACCTCCAAAGAAGGAAACCTTGATTTTAGCTTTGACAAGCCTACGGATTTCCAGAAATAGGCTATCAATCACCGAAGAGCGTATGGCTAGAATGGGGACATTACAGTCCACCCTTCCCAAAATTGCCTGTCCTCAAGCAATGCCACAACACTCCAAACTGATCCCATCAAAACAAATAGGATCCCAGGGTCCCAAGTCCATCTTTGAAAAGTCCCACCATGCTGATGCTGCTCCACTCTGATCATAAAAATGAAATCATTGCACCATAATTGCACAAACCATCCCTGCAACCTCAAAGTGATAACATGCTTGAAATTCAAGCTGAGCAACATGGAAGGGTTTGAATCAAAATCTAGCAACGTCTCATGCCCAATAAACTCTGAGGAATTACCATCTGCAATGTCAATGTCAATCACCATTCTGAGAACAATGAAGAATAATCTAAGCAACTCAAAAATATTCTCATCAACATAACTCCTCAAAGCATCAAACCGAATCACAACAACAAATGTGACTCCATCATAGCTATTTGCAAAGGAATAAACAGCTCTTTGCATGGTCATAACAACTGCATCATCAAAACTCCTCAAGGAAGAATAATGCCTCCTTTGAGTAACTCTGACATAATCAAGAAGCTTTCTGAAAACTTCCACCAATCTCTTCCCAAAAGACTCAAAAATTTGAACCCAAACAAGCAAAGGTTCTCTACCCCAAACACTAGTGCAAGAACTTGTACAGAGAAAACCACTGGAAAGGAACTTAAACACCATCCAAATCTGATCCAAATCACTATGAAACATCATTTCCCACCTTTGGGACCAAAAACCATCATTGATAAGAGATTGTGAAGAGAAAAAATAAGTATACCAGTTGCCCATGAAATCTGAAGTAAACCAATTAAAGTCTGATTTTAGGAAAATCAGCATACAAAGAGTAGAACAATTGCTGTGACACTGGAAATCAGCGTTCATAATATCACAACTGTTCTTGCCCAAGGCTAGAAACTTCCCCTCAAGAGACTCCAACCCATCATTAAACCATCTTTTGTTCGACGTATCTCTCCAATCCACCAATTGATGAGCAAAAAGAACCATCGAATGCTTGGTGAAGATGGGGACAACATCAAAGAATCTGAAATTTGAATCCTCATCTCTCCAAATATCCCTCTTTCTACTTGCAACAATCCCCCTCAAGCCATGTTGAGAAGTCCAATCATGAATTCCCAACAAAAAATAAACTCCAACACATTGGGAAGAATTCCCAACATAATTCCAAGAGTTATAGTGAAAGACTC
Organism: Sequoia sempervirens; assembly: GCA_007258455.2. Taxonomy (NCBI): domain Eukaryota; kingdom Viridiplantae; phylum Streptophyta; class Pinopsida; order Cupressales; family Cupressaceae; genus Sequoia; species Sequoia sempervirens. The sequence goes on along the minus strand of VDFB02365846.1, from coordinate 20,008 downwards.
GTGCACACCAAACCATGTAACCAGCTGCAACATCAATGCAAAGTTGGAACATTTCATGACCAGCATTTTAGAATAATCACTAATCATCAATGCACAATCTAGAAACCAAAGGGCCAAGTTTGCAAATTCTCCCACAATTTGATGCATCTCTCCAAGACCTGACCTCATCAACCATCTTAAGATAGGTGGTACTCTTCCATTGGTTAATGCTGAGTGAAAACTAGCCAATTCAAGTTTGGACACCATTAAATGCTCATTTACTATCCATCCCAAGAGAGTGTTGCTTGACATATAGAATAGATCCACCAACATTATCTTATGCTTGACTATAAAATTATGCATGTCAAAAACATAAAACTTCTTACCAATGCCATCCACATAGAAATTGTCAATCACCTCATAATTTAACAAATCATGTGAAGATGGTGGATTGTTGTACACAATCAAAGAAACAATATTTCCTTCATCCCTTTCGTTGGGGTCTTCATAGAATTCATGCACATCTTCTTCAACTTGAAGATGCCCATCATTAGTTGCTGATCCATAAAATGTAGTGTGATGAATATCACACACATTACCAGTCATCACATCTAGCTCATGGCTGCAAGCTATCCCTTCTTGAGACAAATTCTCTTCCCAACTCAAGAGTTCACACTCTTGATTTACCTTCCAATCACTATCGACATATTGAATCTCTTTGGCATTATGCATTGTTTCAACATTATGGAGTTATTTATTCCTTCAACTATATGCTTGATCTCCATTAGCCTTGTATTAGCTTCTTGTTCCATAAGTGTGGATGTCATAGATGATTGATTTTCTGTTTTGCAAAAAGAGTGATGAGCTAAGGTAAGATCAAGGCAAAGACTATCAACCTCTTGCTCCTTCTCTTGGTAGGCTACATAGGTCTCTTTTGCAAACTTAATGGCATTATCCCTATCTGAGAGCAAATGCAAATAATCTGTCTTTAATGATTCCAATGCTTCTTTGATAGTTTGCAACTTGGAAAGAGTGACTCCTTTAACTCCATTTTGTCTCTCTTCAAACTGAAACTTCCAGTAGAGTTCTTCAACAAACTTGTGTGTGCTATCAAATCTTGATAATGCTTTAACAATTTTCACTTCAAAAACCATTAAGTTATCCTTCAAAACTTGCAGCTCTTTAGGCCCATGATCACAATCAGCAAAGAAGCTTTGCTCATCAAACATCAACTTTTCTGATTTGTTTTCTTTGACTTGATTCTCATAATCAGCTTCCTTCCTAACAACAATATCTTCAAGCAATGAATCATTATTGATTGATGCTCTTAAAGTCTTGGTAGCAACATACTCTGCTTTAGTGGCTGCAACCACCTCGAAAGAATCTTTATGGAACTTTGCCAAGCAAGCTTCTTCATCAAAGACAACGTCTTCTCCAATGACTTCATAACTTGCAATATAAAATGGATTTTGAACTTTATCAAGATCAAAGGGAAATTTATCCCACTCAGGTTCTTTAACATATCTTGGTGCCATCTCACCAGGATCCCAAATGCAAAAGGGTTGATTGTAGTGATCAAGAGGAAAAAGATCTTCATGCTCCTCTTGGATTGTTGACTCATTGAATGAATCACTCCTCATTCCATTCAAATTGAAATCTTCATCAGTAACTTCCTCCAAGACCTTAGTTTGATGATCAAGCTCAACACCGCCTTTGCCACCGTCATTATACTGGAAATAAGAGTCATCAAAACTGGCTACTTTGATTACTTTATCATTTTTATCTTCAACAAACCCATCATGAATAAGTATGCTGCTGATTTCTTCATTAGCAGCCCAAGGAATACCAAAGAGGTCTTCTTGGCTACTTGTCAAAAGTTTATCTTGTGAAAACTCTTGAGAGGTTTGAACAGCAGCAAGAGGGGAATAATCTTCCACCAAATCCTCAACAAGAAGAGGTATAAACACATCGGAATCACCACCAACATCATCACCATGGTAATGATCATAAACTGGTTCAAAGACACCATTAGTATCTTCTTCATCTTGCTCTTCTTCAACGAACTTATCCCACACAACAGTACTTCCATCATCTTCTATGAAGCCATTTGTCTCGAGATCTTCATTAGTTGAATCCTTATTAGGACTCAAGATTGCTGTTATGTTCTTTGTACCCAAACAATCTTCATTTTTCATCTCATGCAAGTCTAGGGATGTATTCTTGGACTCTAACTTAATCTCCTCGTTTGCCAAGGTACCTTCGTCAAGCGTACTTTCATTTTGAACCAAAATGTGCACCTTGCTTGTGTCTTCTTCACCACTAGTTGACTGATTTTTCTCTTCAATTTGCTTACTTGTGGGCTGCAAACCACAAACAGATCCTTTTGCTTCTTCCTTCCTTGATTCTTCAACCATGGCAAGTTCTGCTTCTCTTTTAATTTTTTTCTTGATGTAATTGACCACACCCACTTTTCTAGGATTCCTAATCAACACACAATTCAAGTAGCAGTCAAAAGAAACATCATTCTTGAACTCATCTGACATACCCTGATATTCTGCACGGAATATGGACGCATCATGTTCACATTCCCTCATGAACTGTTCGGCAAATCTGCTGATGTCCATTGTGGCAACACTGATTTTTCTGTTCTCCCAACAGGATGGCAGGAACTTCTGCTCTGATACCACTGAAATGTGCTAGTAAATTTTTTTTCTTGAATTACACAACACAACCAGTACTACGCCAAATGGATTAGCGTTAGCTTCAAAAAGGAATAAACTGAAATTGCACTCGACGCCTAGAATATGCACACAAGATCCTTTGGAAGGCGAGGTGCTAACATATGGCGAAGGAACTAAGCTACCAACTGAAAATTGAATTACAATTAAATGCTGATAGGCGGTGAACCAGCCATGAAAACTTCCACGCTACCACTTGAACAGTGGGGGGAAAACATCACAATACAAAACTAATTCATCCGCTGCGGCGGGCATCCACTTATGAGTGGGAATTCGCCACTTTTCAGTGGGTGACTAAAGAGAGATTAATTGTTCTTTCTCCACACTGGCGGTAAACCATCCAGGGGTTACAAATGTATAAAATTTAACACTAAAATATGCGGCAATCTAAATGACTAGAACAGTACTACTGTTTACAGTCTTACAATGAAAAACAACTGCAATCTTCAAGTGTTATTACAATATTTACAAAGCACAATGAAAGGATGATTTCCCCACTTGATAATCTCTCAATTATTGAAGCTTGAAACCAAAATCAGAAACTGAAGCAAACTGATATAAAAAATCTGCAATCTGGAAATGATTACCAGCAACACTGAAACACCAAAAAATGAACAAAACTCTTACCACACTCTTCAAACTCCTACCAAACTGAAAGCTCATCAATTCATTGACTAGGCGATAGTGAAACAAGCACTTTCCAAGCTCCAAATTCAACAAAACATCCAACACGAATTCCAAGGCATTAGAGGTATGGTACGGCCCTAAGAGAGGGTCGACCTCACTTATAAAATCATTCACTTCACTATAAAATCTGTCCTTGCACAAAAAGAGATGCCTCAAGCATATAATTTGATAGGATCAATACCCATATGCAAATAAAATTTACCCTTGGAGCTGTATACAAATTCGCCTTGCAGCCATGATTGAACCAACAAACAGAAAACCACATAAATGCTCACAACTTCATCAATATACCTCCAAACGTGATGAAACGAAGTGCAAAGGCTCTTTGGAGGATAGGCGCCCAAGTTGCAATGTTGAAACAACTTCAAACCACCTTCAATTATTTGGCACGAACTCCAATTCCCAAAAGAATGGTACGGCCTACTGGAGGTGCAATTTTGCAATATAAAAATAATGACTTTGAATTAACTTCTAATCTCTTGTGGAAAGGGACGCCTTGTGCCAAGAATCACTTTGCCAAAATACCCAGAACAATATTTTATTTATTCAAAAAGCTGCTCATAAAAAACTACTTCAGCTGTATGAACACCAGCAACATAAAAACTGAAAATATCACCAAAATTCTCCAACTTTGAAGCTCAATCTGCTAGTCTGGATAAGAAGCAATCTTAAAACCAACTAGGTGTTATCTTTCAAACACGAAATTGGACAAATGCTAGGAGGTAAGCATTCCTCAAAGCCAAATACATGAAGTCATTCTGACAGCATAACATTAGCATAAACAATGGATGATAAATGTTGGAGCAAACTCTCTCTTTTAAAGAACTTGAGGTGACTGTTGATTTTCCACCTTTTCTCTCCAAGGGACACCCAAGGAATCTGAATCATTTAATTTTTAAAGATAAATAATTCCTCCTCAACTTTGGCGTCCAACTCCAAAGCACATTTTAAACATAATACAATATTAAATATTTCCTCATGAAGCGTCCTCCCTTCACGAACACCTTTTAAAACAACTTCAAGTTATCATATTAGGCCAAGGGGGGGGTCAACTTAAAATTAAAACATTAATAACTTGAAATAACTCATTTCTCCCTTTTACACCTCAATAGCCAAATTCAACAATATTCAATTGCTCCAACTGAAATGGAAAACTTACTGAAGAGCTGCCAACTGGACCACTGCCAAAAATTAGAACTTACTAAAAATAGTAAATTCTGAGAAATGCCAAAAAACCTCCAAAGAAGGAAACCCTGATTTTACCTCTGACAAGGCTACGAATTTCCAGAAATAGGCTATCAATCACCGAAGAGCGTATGGCTAAAATGGGGACATTACATCTATCTAGGTCTTTACAAGCCATTTTCAAGAGAGTATCAACTTGGCACTACATAATTCTTTCCATCCTCCTTGTTTGCTTCTCTTGAATCTCCATAATGATATTTAGAGATTTCACTTGACCCAATTGCTAAATCATAACATCAATTTCCCTATCACCTTCTACAACTCTTAGAGATACTATTGTTTGTACAAAGATTCTAGTGGTTCTCTTTCCACTTTCTTCCTAACCTTGAGTGGAGGTGCTTGGTCGTTTTTCTTTTCGATCTTACTAGGTTTATGCATAGATCTCTCTATGGCAGTCCTTGATCTACTAGATTAATTACTTCCTTTTTTCAGCTTGCCACAAATGTTGGAGGTGTTAAGCACCCTTTGGATAGTATTATCATGTCCCCTTCTCAAGTGTAAAATTAATGAAGACACTTAGCCTATTTTCCTCTGGGGTGGTAAAAGGGGAAATACTTAAATAATTAAATTTAAGTTGTCAAAAGGTAACTTTATGTTATATTCTAAAAATGCAACTTATATTTATCATTTAAAAACTATTGTTATAATGAAGTTTAAAAAAGTGTTGCCAAGCTGAAGGTCCTAAATCTTTGAAATATTCACCAAAAAAAAAACACCAAAATCTGCAATCAATAAACCTTAAATATCTTCATTTTCTTGAAACCGAAGTCCAAATTTCATGCAAATCAATGTGCTTCCAAAATGAAAACACTAGACCAACTAGGATAGATCTTGCACCATCAAAACTAGTGAATATTGACAAGGATTTTCGTCCTTAATCAACTCCTGGAAGAACTCAATGTTCACTCCGATAACATCCTGTTATGTGTGCAAACTTGAATGAGGAAAATGAGAGCCAAAACCCCTTTATATAGAGTTGGAGGGAAAAAATGGCATTTTAAAAATTCAAATATTTCATTTTCCCTTGGAAAGGCCATTTTAACAATTTAAAAACAACATAAGTCCCCATATTCCATTTCCCTAGGCATCCAACTTGGGGAACATAATAACACTTTATAATATTTAACACTAAAGTGAATATTAAAACATCACTTTATAACTTTAGTGCAAGTATTTAAATAATCCCATTCTTCTTACGAAAAGCTCTGCCAAGACACTGGAAATGAAAATTGATCGTACTAAGAATCAATAGATGTTGAGAAAAGATGCTAGGTGCCAAAATGAACACTTACTAAAAATAGCCATGTTCTCCAAGAAATGTGGAGAAACAACCCAGATGGCCAAAAACATTACAAAGAGCACTATTGCCAACCTGAATGCCATTTGAACGCCAAAACATCATTGGATGCCAAGAAAACTTGATATTGAGTTCTCCAAGAACCTTGGAATCCCTTAACCACCACAAATTAGCTTATGGGAACTTCGGAATAGGCTAACTGTCATATCAATTGACTAGGCCTGAGAAGGGGACATTACATTTTTGTCTATAGTTTTAGTGTCTAGGGTTAGTTTAGATCTCAGAGCTTCCCCTTATAATATGAAGAGAGGTTCTACTTCATACATTGTTCTATGTTATGGAGATAAATTAAAATGCTAACATTGTTCCATTATGCCTAGACTTATTATTACAACTTACAAGTCCAATTGCTCGAGTCGAATGATTGAAGGTTGCAACACCTTCATACATCATTAGCACTATCATAAAGGATATCATGAGGGTATTTTCTATATGCATACTCTGCATCACCATCATAATGATCTAACTCTCATTGCCACCACTTTGAGCTATTTGGCTTGTGTAAGATGCAAAAGAGTTTATATTATGCAAAATAGAATGAATCAATGAAATTATCAATTAAAACTTTGATTCCCCTCACAAGGATTCTTAGCTACCAATTTTCTATTTTCTTTATAGGATGTTGGTTTAATATGGTCACCAAAATTATAATTGATTTCCACATGAACTCATTGAAATTCAAGTCCATGGTCCTTTTCAATCCTTTCCATACACAATAGGCTTTTGCTAGATCGTTAGATTGAATTCCTTATCCTATGGAGAACCAAAAAATAGGTCATCTCGAATCATCTTCACATATTTCTCCTACTTCCATGGGACCAAGGTTTTCCCAACAAGTATCAATAGTGTTCAACTTGGACAATTGTGGTGTTGGTTGGATCCTCTTGACTTTAGTTATATCTTTTTTATCCACCATTTCATTGTGGGGGCGATGCTCTAATTTAGTTCTTGATTGTTTTTGAGTCTACTTTTTATGGTGGTTTGAGGCAACATATGGTTGAGCTTTCTTTTTACTTTTTGAATAAATAATACGTTCATTGTGGGGGCAATGTGCTAGTTTAGTTGCCATTTCTTTCCAAGGAAATTTTTATATGGACTTTGGGCAGCACAAGTGAATTTTCATTTTACTTTTTTGGGACAATCATAAATTTTGTTGTTGAAGATATCTTCTAAGGTAAGGCTCATAACTTTATTATTTTAAAGGGTAAATGCTTTTGACCCGGAGCTATGAACCGATGAGGTCACAAACGGGGGATAAAAATTAGGATAACCTATTCAAATTTTAAATAAAATTGAAGATTTTATCTCCTAAAGCACGTTTTACGAGGTACAAAGGTTGAAAAATTTCAGTTTTAGATCTATAGTTCCCTTAGATATCCTTTTTGACTCACTCCTGTTCGTTTTCATAAATTTCTGAGTCATTTTCCTTATGTTTTTGGTCAATTTCGGGTTTCTGGGGCATCACTGCAAGTAGGGGATTTATTTTCTTATTGCAAGTCAGTAATAGGAACTTTTTATCTCTATTGCAAGTGATATTGTTTTTAAATTTTCTTTTTTTAAGTCATTTTTAGGAACTTTTTACTTGACTTGCAATTATAGGAACTTTTTGTTCATGTTACAAGTTACTTTAAAAAAAAAAAGAAGAGTCAATTGTAATGTGTTCTCAAAAACCCGATTTCACTTGCATAGCTTGTAATGACCTTGAAAAGGTCCAACTTAAGTGTTTTAACTTAAAAATAAACTTGTAAAGAGTGTTGAGAAACCCGATTTGACTCCTTTTGTTAAAATGAACTTGTAAAATGCTCCAAAAGTTTCGATTTTGCAAGAGGGTCGATTTCTCCACTTGCTCTGAGTCTTAAAAATCCCGACGCCATTAATGGAAAAGGTTGTTTGTGTTTTATTTTGCTTCTCCTCCTCTTTTCATGGTGGATTCTTAAATGTTTGGCTGCAATAAGAAGACTTCCAGCTGAGATTAATCAAGTTATCTTCTTTGACTGCATTTTTGCAAGACGTCTAGGGTTTTATTCCATCTTTTTGGTTTGCAATCTTTTATTGCAGGTATGTTTCATTTTGTTTTTGTGTTTCTTTTATATTTCAATATTCTTGCATCATGTTCTCATGGCGCCATTGATTGATGTTGAAATTTGTCTCATAATAAAACGTTTTTGCTGAAAACGTCATTGTTTGTCTTTCACAAAATGCGTTTTTCATTGTTTTCATTCCATACTCCTTCAATAATGAAAAAACGCCTTCCATTTCACTTCATTTACCTCTCATTTTTATTCGAAATGCCATTCACTTCATAAAAACGTCTTTCATAAAGAAAAACGTCATTCTCTTACACCAAAACGCGTTTTTTCTCTTGGCGTTTTTCATACATTCAAAGTGCCCCTTGGCTGAAACGCATTTTCAGCTATCCTCTTTCATTCATTTCATAATAAAATACCATTTCATGAAAAACGTCTTACATTGTATGTATAAACGTAATTCTCATTTCATACATCATTTCATTTTCACACATTCCATTTATTTACCTTCCATTCCATTTTCATTTGTCATAAATTCTCCTTCCATTTTATCTCATTTCCATAAAAGAAAAGAATGAAAAATGATGCCCTTGGAGGTAAATCGGGATTTTGTAAACCAACTGCAAGTAGGGTATTTTGGTCAAAAATGTAATTACAAGTTCAAAAGAAAATAAACTCGCAATAACTTCTTATTTTTCCTACTTTGCACTTTTCACTTGCAAAAGCTTCCAAAAATCCCTATTTTACACTTTACTTGCAGCTAGCTTCCAAAAACCTGAAATGCTTCAAAAGTGCCTAAAAGTTGGACTTTTTGAGCTTGACTGCAAGTGCAAGTAGAAAGTTTTGCTTGTAGTTTTCAAATATGTAAACCAAGTTTTCTATTTTCCATGAAAAGCACATGTCACTTTCATTTGCAATTAACCTCCCAAGATCCGAAATGGGTTATAATGCTCATTTTCTGCCCTCATACAACAGTAATACCAAACAGAGAAATGTATATTGAGACTGAAGAGCTCCTGTTGAATAAAACATTGGTATTCAAAGAGCTCATTTCAGATATACAGGCTGCTCAAGAGATAGTGGTTGAAGCAGAACAGGATATCATTTCAAACTTTGAAAAAGAGTCTTGCAAGCTAGAAGATCAAGATGGTGAGGTACTTCCTGAGGATGCTATACTTTCAGCATTAACAGCAAAATTTCATCAGGAGTTAGAAGCTGAAACCTTCACCGTGCAGTCTATCAGCAGATTTGTAGATCATCATGCATTTCTTAATAAGATGCAAATTGCATTGGAAGAGCATCGATTGTCAATCATTAGATGTTTTGACACCATTATTAAAACAGTTGTTGTTGCCAAAAACACTCAAGGGCCAAATCCTGATGAACTGCAAAATTCCATTCATAAATTTCAATGTTTCAAGAATGGTCATGGAAATAATTAAAGTATTGTTTTATTTTCAGTTTTGTTCCTTTTGGATAAATTACATGTAAAGCCAAAAATTGTAATTACATGTAATCAAATTACAAGTCAAGATAAATTAGGACTGTAATTCGGAATAAGTCAATTGCAAGTAGTTGGTGGTTGAGAGAATTTCTCAAGTTAGTTGGGATCCTCCCACCTTTTTCTCATGACTTCTCTCCTATAAATACTTGAGGGAGTCTTTTGTAATCTTTATCTTTTTGGTAAATAGAGAGAACTCTGCAGAAATTTATAGCAAAGAAGACTTTGTGCTTTGTGTATGTAAACCTGATTTTCAAGTAATACAAGGAAAGGATATAAGATTTCAAACTTTGTGTTGAATCTTATTGAATATTATTACTGTGTTCTTATGTCATAGTAGTAAATTTTCTGATTTTTTTTTGAGAAATTGTGGAGCTGTTGTGGAAAGACTTTGGTCTGATTTCTTGTAGTCTTTGTGCTGCAAATTTGAAAGACTGAATTAGAGATAGGTGAATCCATAAAGAGATATAATATAAGACTTTGTACTTATATTATTTTTCTTATTTTCAGCTTAAAAGTGCATCTAAATAAAGGCTTTGTGCTTTATTTTGCTGCTCAGTTTTATATTATTGGTTAGCGAAAGTCATATTGTAAAAGGTTGATAGGAAGATAAGCTGTGAAGACTTTGTGTTTCAAATGGTATCTACCCGTCCCGGGAAGCAACAGAAGACTTTGTGCTTTCAGGAACTTTGCTTCTTTCAAAATCACATTAAGCTTGCTCTCTATTTAACTATTATAGAATAGTTAAATAGCAGAAATTTTCCCTTTACTATTCTGGATTTTCTTTCTTGAAAGGAGGAAAGATTAAACATCTATTCTAAAAAAAAGAGAATATGATGAGTAACACCATGAATTATAGTGTAGAATTAATATAGTCTACCATTTTCGCAGCAAATAGAATAGTAAATCCGAGGGGGAGCCTTCCCTCATACAAATAGGAGAGATTTATTCTCACACATTGTGGCTGAAACCACCATTTTGCTAAACCTCACAAATTTGCAAAATATTCAACCAACATACCTCATCCCCAATTACACCCCAGTGGGGTTTGAACCTTGACGGCAAGAACAACACCACAACAACTTAACCATCATACCATGCCACTATTGGCAAGGTAAGGCTCATAACTTATCATAGTTGTTTGCTGCCATTTATAGAGGTGTTCTTTAATGGATTGAGTTTCTTGCTTAAGTGTTGGCATGTTGAGGTTCTATACATCCCAAAAGTTATAAGTATGCTTCCATTCAGTGTTTTGTGTGCATTTAACCATTCTATCCAAAATTTACCACTTGTGTTATTCTTTATAAATTCACAAAGTTCAATTTGTTTTTGTTGTTGGCTGTCAATACGATGTTACATAATTATTCATAGTGCATAGGGATGATAGTTATACTTATACATAGTAGTTAGTATTTTAAATTTACACAATGCAAAGCAAAAGTAAGGTTAAAATTAGAAGTATTTGAACCACTTTTCTTGGAATTATAATTCATTCTGCTCAAAGCTACTTTTTATTTTTATTTCCACAAGTATAAGATTTTTCTATAGCCAATATAAATGATTTTAGAAGTCAAGCAGCATAAACTATTCTATGGGCTTAGTTCAAGATAATTATTCTAAGATATCTGCCCTTTTATAGAAACAATTGACTTATGCTTTAGAAAATTCAAAATATAGAATTGAAATTTTATTTTTTTAATGTAATTTGACCTAAATTTCAAAGAATTTACACTTGGAAGTGTTGGGTGATAATTATATACATACTAAACCTTTCCTTAATGTTCTAATGCCTTTGATTGTCTTTTGGTGGTTGGCAGGCCAGAGTCACTTGGTCTTGTGACTGGGGTCGTGTACTTGGTGGTGGCTATATTGTTTCAGCATTTCAACTTTACATCAGATTCTATTGTATGTTTCAATGTAATCCTAGATATGTTTATAGGTATTCTACTTTTGTTTATGGAGAGCTTGCATGTTTTCAGGATTAGTATCTCAATAAGGGATATTTTTATTTTTCATCCAATGTTATAGTATTTTGGGCATTATTTTTCCTAATAAAAATATGCAATTTATTCAAAAGGGACAATACAGTTTGATTAAAGTATAATTATTTTTCCCCATTCAAGGGGTAGGAGTTAGTAAGATTGTTAGAAAGAACATTGTTTGGAAACTGCGTAAGAGGGCCAATTCAAGGTCAACTTTGATGGATCTTAATCTAGGATTCTAAAGGCTCTCTTGTTCAAGATGGTTCTCTTCATTTTGGTGATAAGACTAATAATGAAGCAGAATAGATGGCTGTGGTGGCAGGTTTAAATCTGGTGTTAGACAATGGTTGCTGATAGGTTATTGTTGGAGGAGATTCACTCAACGTTATCTTGGGCTCCAGAAACAAGTTTTTGTTAATTGGAAACTTTGAACATTCCTTGATGAAGCTATTGATTTATGCAATAAAATCTCTACCATCTCGTTCATGCATCCCTTGTCAATGTTGAGACCTTTCAAGCTCCCTTTTCAGTCCTTGTTAATGGCAGCAGCAATCTGGGGCCTCCTTTGGGATGATTGCTGCCACCTGGTGGTTTAGTTGCTATTCGAGGTCTGGTTTATAATTATGGTTGTTAATATTGGATGTCTGTTATTATTTTTTTGGTATTATATTAGTGAGGGCCTCAATAAATCCCTCTCTAGGAGTGTCAATTAATTTTTTGGATAGATATAGGAGGGGTTTTATATGGGATCCATTTGTAACAGTCAAAGCTAAGTGTTAAAGCATACAACTTGTGTCCCTATGGGTCATAGCTTTGGCATGCAACAATTGGCTGCTAGAGAGAGGGCAACCCACCACCAAAAATTCTATACAAGAAGGATTGATGTCCCTTGTAGTAGCAACTAACTTTGGAACCACATCCTTACCATTCCTCATAGCAGCAACACATGATTAGCACCATATCACCTAGAACCTTGACCCTTGCCACCTTGAAACTCCATTAATCCTAATTTCTGCTTCTTCTACTTGATCATGCCACCATTGACCTCCTTAACATGAGCAATTTGAACAACTAGGCCCTCCACCCCATTGACTACATGTAATGTCCTCTTTCGAGGAGTAATCCAGAGTGACCAATCAGCTTATTTTATTCCCATAGGCTAAAGTCAGGGATTAGGGAATATTTTAAATTAATTATTTAATATTATCCGATCAAGCATATTTTATGGGTAATATTATTTAATTAATTTAATAAGTCTCATAAAATGACTTTAGTAGATTATTTAACAAAGTTTAATAAAGTCACTTTATTTCCTGAATTTAAATGAAATATGAAAAGTGTGGGAATTTGAAAAGTTATTCTAGTGGCTTTGGGGTTTCATACAGAAGTGCTTTTGGAAGCTCATTTTCTACATGCTTGATTATTTTTGATGAAATCGAAGAGTTTGGAGAACACAAACCCTTGGACGAAAACCTAAGGGATGCTGGTTTCGGTAGTGCAAGATTCTACCCTAGCTGGTTGCTAAAGAGATCACACAGGTTTCTTGCTTGGATTTAACAGCTGAAGTTATCAAAATTTGTGAAGTGTTGTTCCAAGATGAATTTCAGGGATAAATATATATTTTCATAGGAATCCATGTGCAGAAGGAAATGAAGGTGATTTAAGGATATGCCATTCATATATATTTGTCCTTATATTATCAGCTGCTCCATATGTGAAAGCTGTACTATATGAGAATGGGCCATATGAGTTAAAAAAATATAAAAGAAGGAATCACAAGGCTTATTTTGGCGTTAAAATCATCAAATGTTACTAAGACATGAAATGAAGGTTTCATAAGGGAATTGTGCCTAATTAAATTGCAAAGCTGAATACAAGGGTTGACGCCATGGGAAAGTGAGCCATCCATTTATGATATTGACTTTGGAGTATAAACACCGCCTATAATATTGGAGCTGATCATTCAAAGAGGAGCCGCATGCTGGAGATGAGGGGAATCACAACTCCGTAGTGATGCCGTATATCTTCCAAGGCCACCACACTATCATTCATGACTGACATAAATTAATATTTGGGCTCCATACCAATTGTTAAGGATTTGAGCTGCTGAGTGAAGGGATTTGAAGTCTGTAAAAGGAAACCTCTGGCATTTATTAACAGGTTAGCATAGTATTACTGTTATTTGTTGTATATGGTAACTTCTGGAAATGCTATTGAATGATAAATTGCTGAGTTGGATATTAAACCAACAGTGTACCCATCGTATGAAATTAGATGTTTAGGTTATATTTCTATTAAAAAATTATATTTGAAATTATAAGAACTCTATGTTTGTATGTGTTGCACAAAACACTTCCAATCTGGTGAAATGTACTAAATACCATACTTAGAACAAACAATAGAGGGATAACTGTTTGCCGAAATGCCTGTGCACATGAGATTGAAAAAAATGAAAAAAAATCATATAGAAAATTATTTGGGATATTTCAGTGGTATCAGAACTGAAGATCTTGCTAGTCAGTGGGTTTTGGTGCAAGTTTTCTTTAGCAGAATTTTTTGATCAGTTTTAAGATTTTTCAGTCATGCATGTACACTAATGAATCCGGAAGATAGGGAATAGATTACTTACAGGAGGGCAAGAGAAAGAGGTCTTATTAATTTTGATTTGGAAGAAGAAAACATGGGGGATAGAAATGACAGGTAGGAACAACAGGATCCTAGTATTATGTCTATGCTAAGTGATTTAGCTAGGGGATGACAATAGTTGGTTCAAACATTAACCCAAATGATGCAAACCATGAATGCAAATAATAGAAATAACTAGGGTGAACATGAGAACAATGACAACAATGTGCACAATGGCAACCAAGGGGAAGGTACTAACACTAATGTACTTGTAAACACACCCAAGACAACAAGTAGAGTCACTCCTAGACCTCTAATGCCTGAGTTTCTGGATGATCAACCTAGAGAACAAGCCGGACAACAAGGAGGTGGTGAAGGTTGGGGTGATTATTTGCGAGAATACCAATATTTGGGTGATGAGTTCCATGCATCTATATCCTTGGCAGAATTTTGTGGCATTAAATCCAAAACAGACCTAGAGGGGAAAGAGGCCAAGGAAATAACAGAGATTTACAATGCAAAGTGGGTAAGTTAGCCATTCCTAGCTATGATGGTTAAGGTAAAGTGTATCGCACGAGCATGGGTTCAGAAGTTAGATACATATTTTTAGCTAAACCCTATGACTGAAAGGGAAGCAATCAAATATGCAACCCTTCATCTAGACGAAGAGGTTCATGAGTGGTGGTTTCATGGGCTAGTGGCTTTGGGACATGACAACATAACATCCTATGCAAATTTCACACAGAGTTTGATAGACAGGTTTGACAGGAAGGATCTGAAATTGCATTTTAGGAAGTTGGCACAACTAAAATAGGTTGGCTCGGTTGAGGCATATATTTCAGAGTTTTAGAAGTTTGTGATGGTCATAGATGTGTCAGAACACAGGTTGATAGTTTTGTTTGTAGAGGGACTAGCAGAGCCACTTCATGTTTGGATCAAAGCATTTGATCCTAACACTTTACAGGATGCTATCAAGAGGGCTAGGAACATGGAAAGTTCAGCCCCTAAAAGAAAATTTCAATCGAAACCCTTCCAACACAAGCAGGATAATAAGAAACCTTTCCAAAAAGATTGGCCTAAAAAGAACTACATGAATGATGAGGTTCAAAATGAATTGTGCAAGAAAAAGTTGTGTTTTAGTTGCAAAAAACCTTGGGAAGTTGGCCAAGGTGCTTGCGAAAAGGTAAGGTGCACTACATTGAGGTAGTTTCAGATGATGAGGAGGAAGGGAAAGGGGAAGGAGTTGGGGCAGAAAACAAAGTGTTTTAGATAGTGAGCACAGGGAAGAGAATGAGCATCCACCTTGTTGCAAGTATGAAGGTGTTGTCATTGATGTCAACAAGCTGGTGTTGTCATTGATGTCAACTATGTGTTGAGGAAGGTTGTTGGATGTTGAAGATGTCGAGGATATTGAGAAAATTGTGTTGCAGTTGGTGCATTTATGGAATAGCTTTGTTTGTGCATATATAGTTGAGATATTGTGGAAGTGTTGTGAGTACATGGAGCTATCTTTTGCAACATTTGGAGATGTGTTGCAATGAAGTTATGTGCTAAGATGGTGTCTCTGGTACTTGGTTTTGAAGTGCTTTTGATAAAATTATAAATAGAGAAAATAGTGTTGTGCAAGTGTTCAGAATGTGCTTCGGGATTTTCTCCGCGTTTCTTTTGTGTTGATGCTATGCCTGTGCGGATCTGATAGGTTGTTCAAGGTTGTCAGTTGTTGCTATATCTTGAGTTTGGGTTTCTGGATCGCTGTATAGAGTGAGGTATGTTCACTAGTGTGTGAACTAGGATTTCAGTGGTGTTTGTTGTGGTCTGGGAGAAATGTATTTGCTCCACATTTCTTCGCAGTTTGGTTTCAGTTTGTGCAGGTCTGGGAAGTTGCTTGTGTTGATTGTATCTTTCAGTATTCAAGGTTTCTCTTGATTTGGTGTAGTACAGTGTGTTTTATGTGTCAGTGTGTGTATAAGGTTAATCGGATGTTTTGGATTGATGTATTTCTATGATGCAAGTTTGGATGGAGTCTTTGCTGGATCTCAGGTGGTTCGTGGATTGTTCTAGATCATGTAAAAGATATTTGTGTGGTCTGCATGTTGTCTTGATCAAATGGGAAGCGTGTACTTAATAGTTTTATGGTGTTTAGCACGGGTAACGACCAACTTGGTGTTAACACTACATGCGAAGCTTGTGGAAGCGTGTTGAGGTGTGTTATGACACATTTGGGTCCTAACTAAGGATTTATATGGGTCGCCTTCATTCATATCCACCATGGGAATGTTTGGGTGCCGACCTAATTTGAAATTGTAAATGTAAAGGATGGTTACCAACCTTGGAGAAGGTTTTCAAGGTTGAGGATGCTATAAATAAGAGTAGTATTATTGGAAGATCTCAAGATAGATGCGAGATAGATGTGAGTGATGAATGTGATGCGAATTGTAGCAATATAGATGCAAAATTGAGCAGAGTAGTGCGAACTTCAAGTGTTGGACTTTTGAATGCAGTGAGTTGAAGGTGTTCGCAATCATTCAAGCAAGGCTGCTAAAGTGTTGGAGCATTTATGGTGCATTCTTTGTTGCATTGAGAAAGTGTTCTCTGTGTAACATTTCTCTTCTATCTTCTCTTCTTTCCGTGGCAATGAGCCTTGGCTGTGAGCCCTATTGGACAGTGTGTCCTATTCTGGCAGTGAGCCCTTGTACCGGTTTTGCAATTACTTATATTGTGAGCTAATCTTCACTGTGGTTTGTTGTACCCAAAACCAAAATTTTTGCTTCACTAAGGCATTTTGCTTAATTGAGTCTTAATCTCGTTAAAGTGTTGTCAAATGGTCGTTTTTGGGGTTTTCAGATATGGAGTTGGTGTTAGTGTCATGTCAGTCTGTTACTGAAGAGATTTTAGAAAAATGAAAATCTGAACAAAAAACATCAAAATTTTCTATCTCTGGAGAAGGGAGCACATTCTGAAATAGGCGCCCTATCTTTTAGGGGCCCAGATCCTGTTTTTAGGGTTTGTCACCTCCAGCAGACATTTAACCGTAAGATCACGCCAAATTTCAAGAAGGAGCTCATCAAGCCCGGGCTAAACGGACTCCGCTGCTGGTTCGAAGCTACGGAGAATACGCTGCAAATCGAGGCCAAAGCAAAATTTGACTAAGTCAGTGGAAAAGCGCAGCTTTTGAAAGGCGCTTTGGATTTTTTGAGCCTCTCGTGATGTCGGGCTTTATGACGATAGTCTCAAGAGATATCATTTAACGCTTTTACTCAACTTTGCAATGCACTACACCTGTACCTAACGGAGAAGTCGTGCTTAATCCGTCGAGGATGAACAGAGGTCCCGGCAGAGGTTTTGTACTTTAAATTTTCATGAAATTTGGCTAAGTCCGAATTCTTTGAGAGTTCAAGTTGAATTTTCGAAAAGGAATTGAATGGACGCTTTAATCGAGTTCGACCGCAGCTTAGATTGAACGATTGGTTGTCATCTTCACCAGATATTGGCATGTGGAGTGACTTTCAGCTTTTGCATGTCGAGTTAACTAGTTTGCATGTTCAGTTAACTACCTTGCATGTTGAGTTAACTTGATTGCATGTTAAGTTTAACTGAAGATTACCACTAAAAGTCAACTGAAGTTTGCATGCGTGGTGATTTTGGTCAAAATTGTGAAGATTTTAGTGAAGATGGCGCTTCATCAAATGCCAACTGAAGTTCAAAAGGGACGAATTGAAGCATGAAGCATTATTTTGTGAAGCATGAAGCATTTTTAGTGAAGTATGGCGATTTTGAAGTTGATAACTTCACTCATGAAAAGGGTCGCTATTTTTAGTTTTTGAAAAGTGAAGCAAGATATTGGTGAAGATGGCGCACTTTTCAAGGCTATGGCAACTTTAGTTTGAAAAGGGTTGCTATTTTTAGATTATTTTGATTAAAGCATGAAGTTGGCGCATTCTTGAAGGCCAAACTGAACTTCCAAAAGGCTAGCTATTTTTAGCATATTTATTGCATGAATAAGGCGAATTCCTTATCTCATTCTTATTGTTAACTAAAGTTTGCAAAAGGGCACGCCTTAGGTCAAGTTGATGAATCCAAAGCAAGGTTGAAGGTGGCGAATTTGATAAAGATCCTAACTGAAGTTAAAATCGCATGGATGAGTTTAACTAGAGACTTGAAAGGCAAACCCTAATGCGTCCACTTATTGAGCTTGTTCGAGTTCCAGTTAACTATTATGAGGTCCAATGAGAAGCCAAGCGCCATTTTTATGCATGCTTTATTTAGTACGAATTTTCTATGATGAAATTCTATATATTTCAAAGATGGCGTCCATTAATGCATCATCTATTGCTCTGAAGCTTGTATTCTTTTGAGCGACCAGCAAGCTTAAGGTGATTC
This sequence comes from Sequoia sempervirens, assembly GCA_007258455.2. Taxonomy (NCBI): domain Eukaryota; kingdom Viridiplantae; phylum Streptophyta; class Pinopsida; order Cupressales; family Cupressaceae; genus Sequoia; species Sequoia sempervirens. The sequence goes on along the minus strand of VDFB02365846.1, from coordinate 1,487 downwards.
AGGTGTCCGTTTTCAGCGTTCTTCGAAGCTACGAATTCAGATTCTTCAGAGGAAGTCAATTCTAGACTTTATTTCCACTTTGCATGCAGGTTTTATAAAGATTTGAAGAAGAGGTTGGCAGTTTTTTCAGAAGCAGACAAGCAAAACTTTATCTTCTGTCTTATTTCTTCTATTTCTCACCTTAGGTACTTTCTTCGCATGCCAGAGTAATTCAACACATTTTCAGAATCTGATCATCTGGGTTCTCATATTTCAGCGTTTGCAACAAGACTCACTTCTTAGATTTTTTCGAGAAAATCGCCCCGTAGTCTTCATTCTGAAGCTCTGAGCCTTTTTCCGAGAATCTCTTTGCATGTGGGCTTGAATCACATTTTTTCGAGAATCCAGCTATCTGGGTTTGTTCAGAATTCAGTTGTGTACAAAACCCATGTTCCAGAATTTCTTCGAAAATTTCTTCTGTCAGAAGCTATTTTTAGCCTTGTCCAGAGTTTTTCAGAAAGTTCTTCAAGTATATTCGACTTTACAGTCAAAAGTCATCATTTTCAAAATGCAGTTCAATCTCATTGATTACAAGGTGAAATCAGTCCTTACACATAATTTCATCAAAACGTCAGATACAGACCTGAATCATGTTTATCCAGTGGTCAATCTGAGCAGTTTGGAGAATGTTAGCAGCAATTCGATGAAGAATCTTGAGCGTTCTGGGTTGCTGGCAGCGGCATCCATTCTTGTTTCTATCTTCGATCTTGAGTTTGTACTTGCTTGCATTAAGCATTATGACTCGTCTTCACGTCAGATCAGATCAGTTGATGGAAGAGTGGTTTGCAGTCTCAAGCCGAAGGATATAGAGAAATGTTTTGCTATTCCTCCTCGTTCAGATAACTTTACTGTTGTTCTTGAAGCTTGTGAGAAGATATGGGATGCTGATCATCAACGTTCACAGAGAAAAGTTGCTCAGAAATGGTTAACAATTCAGAAGACTAATTTGCCTAAAAAGGTTGGTCGTGGAGAATTTAAAGAGGAAGTTGCTGTTTTGATAACCTTACTCAATCGAGTTACCGGTCAATCAGATGCTAATACTTTCCGTCCATGGATGTTCTACCTGATTACCAGGATCCTTGATGGTACAGAGCGTTTTGATTGGGCTATGTTGATTAGTGATTGCTTACATCAGCAAATTACTAACTTTCTCAAGTACCACGAGTTCCATATGATATCCTATTTGGTCTACTTGGTTGCATTTCAAGGTAGTTACAGACTTCTTAAAACCAATGGTACTCTCGGTGTTCAGCGTATTCATGAGTATTATCCACAGCTAGAGTTTTCTCAATCCGAGCAAAACTTCCAAGTAGTAAATGATCACTTTTCCATGAGAACCGTGAGAGATCTTGATGATGAGATGCACATTCATATTTCAGCCGAGACCAAATCAGCAATGGAGACTTGGGCAGATTGGTTCATACAGTTTCCTACTTTTACATACATCC